>OMNM01049042.1:0-15392 GCA_900302745.1 Parablennius parvicornis
GTAAGGAAACTGCTGCGTTCCTGCTCATGTAGCCGGCAAACAGCAGTTGCAGTGACAGGGTCTGCTCATTTAGAGGGACTGTGTAACAACATGAAATATTCATCTCACTGTATTTCCTCGGGCTCGGGCCTCAGTGCCAGATTTATCAGACTCTGATATGAGTTCATGAAAGAGTAAAAGGGGAAGGTGAGTGCACGTAGCCTCTTTGAATTCAGTATTTATGAGCGGCGCTGCAGAAGTGAGGCACTGTAATTTGTGACATTGGCACTAAAAGTCCTCTCTCAGCCCTTCCGGATCTTTCCCTGCAGTGTATATGAGGGACGGGCATGAGGAAATGGGACAGTGATACTTACGTAATAAAGCACAGAGCCTGAAGGGTAAGATGGGCTTCTTTTAGAAAGAGCAGCTCTGCTGGCACTTCAGGCACCGGCTTACCCAGTCGATATGTAACGTGCGGAGAGATTAGCCATTTTACACAGTTCCTGCAGACGCCCTCACCCACAGTGAGTCGACCAAAATACTGCAGTTGAGCACACTGCTACCAGACGGAGGCAGGAGAAACATGCAGAAAAACTGGGAGGAGATTTCATCTCGCTTTTTTGTTTTGAAAGTAATTTTTTGAAGCAACGTCATAGTATTTCTGGTACTTTCGTTTCCAGGGACTTTCTCAAAGGGAACTACTCTCATTTCCCTTTAAACATCAATATGTTCTGGTCTTTTGTTGTCCCTTGTATGGTGGGGGACATAAGCAGAGATAACTAACATGTTTCCTTGTAGTCATCTGGACACATTACATCTTAATAAACCTTGAATTGCTCTGTCAGTCCAACACAGGGTGAAATTTTTGCTTTTCTTGCTGAATTCAGTGCTAATACCATTCTCCCAATGTGGAGAAGAGAACAGAGAAAATGCTCAGTTGGGCACTCAAATGAATATTTGACTGTATGTACACACTCAGTGAAATGTAATACAGGTTTCTAGACTTTGGGAGGAAACTAGCAAACACCATGCAAACGCAGGGAGAACATGCAAATGTGTGCTGACATCCCTTTTCCACCATGGTTGTTGCTTCCACTTGAGGAAAATGCACAAATAGTATAATGAAATCCTCTTACAACGACGTTTGCTCCTGAAAAGATTTGCCTCTCACACAGGAGCCAAGCAAACCTTTCTAATGTGGTCTCAGAGTTTAAAGTTCTCTTGTATATGATAGCCAGCAGGATGAAACAGAATTATCTATTCTAATCCTCATCCGAGCACATTTTAGTCTCTCATTTTTGATCAAATAAAACACGGATTAGAGTGCATTAAATCAGGTGACTTTGTATTGTGATGAGAGGAAACATCAAAAAGAGAGCAATGCATGAAAACCTTTAATTACATATGAAACATCAACATTTTTATTTCAAATATATGAGAAAAGTGTAAAAACCAAATGTGGGATGATAGTCGATTTTCAGCAATAGGTCTTTTGTCAGCATGTGTGTGTATGTGGTCGTGCCGGCTTGTGCCAGCAGTGACACTCGGCCCTGAAGTTGCCATCCGGCTGTAATCCATCTTTTATATGCTTCTGTGATTACCGTCACAGCTGACTGTGAGGGAAAAGCAGAGTTACAGTCTCACAGGCAGTCCATCACACCTTCAGCCAATTTAGACCAACCTATTAGAATCCCAAAGAAAACCAAAGAGAACGTGCAAGGGTACGATAGAAAGGTCATTATCTGGATTTGAATTGCAAACTTCATGTTGTGAGATGACAGTGAATGAAAATGATACTTTTCTGCCTACCTTCAGTCCAGTTTGATTTATTTGCTCATCAATCAACTATAAACTACTTTGTTGACCAAAGTTCTGCCATACTTAGCCTAATGGAAATTAAGCTTAACCTCAATTACCATTGATATGTATTCTTTTAGTTTGCACAGTGTGAATGTAATTCCAGATAGAAAGCTGATTTTCTTTGTGTTTGGTGGTTTTTTTTTTTTCCCCAGTAAACTGGTGGTGAAATTAAGATGATAAACATGAGTATGACCAAAAAATGTCAGAAAATTTCTAAGAAACTTCTTGATGTCTGTATTTTTCAGTGACTAAATGACAGCCGGCTGGAGCGAACGTGCAAGCTCCCCATGCAGCCGACAAGCCGTTCTTAATTCATTACAGTTATTATTTGATGCGTCCAGACTGAGATTACACGTGTCTGCGTGCCAGATCAGCTGCACGGCACGCTGCCGGATCTACCTGGGAACACTGAGACACTCCTGCAGGGCTGCATCACCCAGACTCAATCAGCTTATAAAGCTGCTGAGTGTGAGCAAGCCGTGTCTCCTCTGTGAACTCAGCTCAACGTGAGAGTTTGTTTTGGAAGAGTCATGCCTGACACGGATAAGCTTGTCTTCATTTTGATCTGATCCGTGTCTGTTGTGGGTCAAAATTTCATTGCAGACCAAACAATCGTACAATTATGTGATTGCTATTCTTATTTATTTATTCAAAGTAGTTCAGGCAAGGTTGTAGAGCGGTTTAGTGCTCTCGCCTCACAACCTGAAGAGGTTTGTTTCTAGGATTAATCTGATTCCCAAGCGGTTTGTTTCCCAAGCAGTGTAACACAATTTGAAAGCTTTAAATCATTACAAATAGGAAAAACATTGAATTTGTCTGATTTTATCATTCCAAGCCTTTCTGTGGAGAGTTTGCATGTTCTTTCTGGGCCAGTGTAGATTTTTTCTCATTCCTATGGCTTTCTCTCACAGTCCAAAAAACATGCTTATTGGATCAATCATCCATCATCTCCTCCATTTCATCAAACCAATGGTTGCATCAAGCTGGAGCTTATTCCAGCTAACAAGGATACCACCCTAGAAAAGTATACATGTTAAATTCCAAGAGAATCGAAACAAAATTCAATGAGTTATGATTTTTGAAACTCGGAAATGGGGTTTTGATATTTGTTTGTATCCAGATAGTTATCCGAATCACTCTCAAAATTAATGGAATCTAAGTTGGATCATGACACATCTTCTGAATTTTTTTTAGGAAGATCCCGTCGTAGGTTTTTGCATAGTCCCATTAACAGTCAGACAGACAGACAAACCCTGTCAAAAACATATCCTCCTTGGCAGAGGTAAACATGATAACACATCTAGATACAGAATAACACGTGAGGGGAAAGACCACAACATACCAAAGGAAAAACCACAAAGACAAACACAATGAGGAGGGTATAAAGGAACACAGATTCAGGTGAAAACAGAAACAGAATTTAAAAAAAAAAACCAAACAACTGAACTTGCTGATCGATTTAAACTTTTCAATGTATTTTCACAATCAAGCTCAAGGGAAACAAAATATAATTTTACAGCTGAGGCTCTTTTCTTGTGCTAGTTAAAGATGTTTAGTTGTGCTTCAAATGTTTTGGATCAGATTAATCACAGGATTGCTGTGGATTAATTTTGATAAATCATGATTAAATATCATTTGTTTTTTAATCTATATTAATTGTGCTTTGTTTTGCAAGCACAAACAGGCTTAAGAAAGAAGGGAATATATTTGCACTTAATGTGTTTATTAAACTCATGTAACAGTCCATGATAACAAAGAACTTCTCTCTTGTTCAAATCAAACATTTATCCACATTGATGTGGCGTTTCTCCTTTTTCGGAAGCCACTAAGACAAACTAACTTGTTGACAATGTCCAAGATGAGATGAGTCTCTCAGGCCGTCTCCTCCTGGAGTTCAAACTGGACCAAGATGGCGGTTTGGACACGAGAAACGAGCTGTGCAGTTGCTGAGTCTGCCCTCGTTTTGGTTCCACTGAAGCTGGATTAGACGTTTCACCAAGGTTTCGCCATGTGTCAGACCGCTGCTTCCTGTGCCTCATTTGCATAAAGTTGGCTAGATAGTACTTTTTGCAAATGAGCCCCAGGCCAGGCCAAGGTCAATGCAGCTCGCAACGCGTTGCACTGCACCCACCATGCAACACAGTGCATTTCACATAGACAATGAATTGGAAGCGAGAAATTGATGAATAATGTGGACTCGTACCATCATTCTGAGCTGCAGATGGTTAATTGTCATAACATTTTGAATCAGATTAATCACAATGATGGATTAATCTAAATTAACACATTTGTTTTAACAGTGCTATTCAAAAAATCAATTAATTGTCTATGTCGATGGAGCACTCCATACTGTATGTACAGTACATCAGCAGCAGGCAGTTAGTAATCTGAGCCTAGGCTGAATCTCAGGTGAACACTGGCCCTCTTCGATTTCAGGACAAACTGTCACTGACCGCCGTTTGTGAACTCCCGTGCAGCATCACCGGCTCACACACGAGACGCCGGCCGAAAAACCAAGCGGCTCTCAGGTTTCAAGTCGTCACCTCGATTCGGTTTGAGACCAACACCACTCAGCTGGGATTTCGTCCCGCACGATGAAGACAAAGGCCAGATCGTGTGAACAGTGTAGGACACTCTATCTCCACGGCAAGGATGAAATATGCAGCAGGAGGAGGGTTCAGCTTTAATAATGGAGAAAAAAAAAATTATATCAGACAAGAATCGCCTCCAAAACTACAAGAAACCATAGTTATGTGTCAGTTTGAATGGTAAAAGAAAGGCTACATAGGTTAAATGGGTGAGTAGTTTTCTTTTTGTTGTTCATCTTTTTTTTGCAGCAAACATGTAAAGTGCATATTGGTGCAGAGCTGGATTATCACACAATGATTCACAAAGACATGAGTTGCTGAACGGCAATCTTTGAGGGATTCTTATTATTTGTTATTTTCAGTCATGCACAAATAAGCTTCTACAGCCACAAAGTTGTTATTATCTGCCTTGAAAAGGTAGTGATGGCTGTGATTGGGGTCACTGATGTGATTTCCTTCATACTTCATACTTTTAGAACGTTTTAATGTTTATGTGGTAATCTTATGAGTTCAATCAACAAATAAAGGACTTTCTCAACTGTTATTCCATACCACTCCTTAATATGGGTTCTCCTTGTTATTCACATTGTTTTTCCTCTTTGTACCCAGCAGCGCCATGTTCATGGCCTTAGTTAAATCTCTCCAGGCGTAAACCTATTTAAATTATTATTTCCTGCATTTTTCATGTTTTCTCCGGCTCTCTCGTTTCCACTCCTCGATCTCTGTAGAACTGCAAAGGAAACTGTCCATCACATACAACAAGATTGTCCAACCTTTCCAGTTTCCCTCGCATATAGAAGCAAAGCCAGCTGGAAGCAGAGAGATTCTTCACATGTTGTTGCAGTTTAAATTTGTGTTCATTACTGACACATTATTATTCAGATGGACAGGTAGGGGCCGCATCGCGGAGGCGGGCGGGGGGATTCCCGACATATTGTTGTTGCAGTGTCCAAGTGAAGTTGTTCCGCTATACTGCCTATTAACTACGAAACTGCCCTTCCAGCTTGGGGCTCTGAATATCGCCCACCTTGCCCACCTCTTTGTAACAATTAGCCCTGTTTTGCTGCAGAGTGATTTGATTCACGACAGTGTTAAAAACCCCAAAGAACAATAGACGAGAGCAAATTTCAGATATTTATATGTGTAAATATATATATATAAGCTTTTTTATATATAAGCCAGAATTTAACATATTTAAAGAGCCATTTCTGCATAGATCATTGTTTTTAAACCTTTGCTCATTTTCAGACAGTCAATCAATCCCAAAAAATAAATAAAAAATGCCAACATGGGGACAAGATGACATCAGAGCAGGGGTATTAAGAATTGTTGTTCACGTCTTTGAAACAGGCTGTGTGTGAACGACGTGCATTCAAATGCAAGCTTACATGCTGTGAAGTTGGGGTTTGGCGTGAGTGGCTGTTCAGCTCTCACAGTGATCTGATGTTAATCAGGTCAGTTCTCACAATATAGTCCACAAACAGCAGAGCTTCATTAAAGAGCGTTAGATCATCTGCGTCTTTCAAATACATGTTTATTCCATACTTGGTTTACTGTGTGAACCATGCAGGCATTCGTTTCAAGTCAGATCAGATTGTGGAAATCATCCCATTTCTAACACAAAGATCACCCATCCCTGTATACATTGTTGGATGGAAAACAGAAGAACTAGGACACTCGCGTGAATCCATCTTCAGGTTTCATGCCTGTAAGCAAAACATTCTGTATAATACACAGAAAAAAGGATAAAGACCAGAGTAGGTGTAGCTGCCTCTTTGTGTGATTGTGTATCTGGATATGCAGGCATGGAAGTATGCACTGACGATCCCCAAACAAACTCTCAATCTAATTTAAGTTCCCATTGTTCTTCTCTGGCAGCCTCCCACTTTGTTTTTGCACGGGGAAATGTTGATTTACTTGTTCAGGTGAAGTCACAACAGAGATGAGGTGCTGAAGTTCACATGAAAAACTAGAAAGAAAAGCATTCCGAGAGCACAGACCTCCGCCAAATGGCGTTTTAGATGTTAAAATTTCCCAACTTCAAAGTGCCACCCTATCGCTAATCTGCATCAGATCCAGCAAAATTTGGCACAATTCAGGGATCCTCCAAATATACATTTCAAGTTTCAAGGGAATCAAAACAAAATAAAATGAATTATGACTTTTTGAAACTCGTGAATGGGGTTTCCAATGTTAAATTCCAGAATTTTTCCTGACCTTATTCTGGATCCGATCCGGATGAAATTTTGCACCCTACTCGATATGACCATCATATAGATCACTGAATTTTTACAAGTCAATCAGATATTATCTCTGAGAGATTTGATTTTTTGAAAACAGCTCAATGATAAGTAAAGGGTAAAAACAGGATTTTTTATATTTTTTTGTATCCAGGTGGTTATCCGGATCACTCTCAACATTTAATGGAATCTAAGTTGTGTCAAGACACATCTTGTGAATTTTTTTCAGAAGATCTCGTCGGGAGTTTTTGCGTAATCCTGCTAACAGACAGACAGACAGACAGGCAAACCCTTGCAAAAACATAACCTCCTTGGTTGAGGTAATGAGTTTCCACCTTCGTCTGCCACCTCATCCACTGGCAGAGGAATGGCAACAACTGAGCCTCATAGTTTTAAGCTTGCCATAAACGGATGGTGCTCTTTGCCAAAATTTTCAGTGGAAGTGATGATGACAGTGATTGTTGTGGGCGAGGTCCCCCCCAACAATGGAGCAGAGCACGTAGGCGTACGCAGGAAGCTTAAGTTGTCAGCTTTTGTTTCACAGAAGACGTCTTCAAGCCGTACTTGGTGAAAGTCACATACAGCGGATGCTGCCACGCAGATGAATCGGGGTCCGTGGAGATTCAGAGAGAAGATGAAGTGGGGATGCCAAATTGCTCGAACGCATCCCCCTGTTGTTAACCCTGGACTCCCACCTCTCCACCTATTGTTCTCTGTGAAATTTATGACAGGACCTTGGCTCTGGAGTGTTGTGAGCCAAACTGTGTTGATGAAACACAATGAACAGATAAATCCAGCCACTGAGCTATCCTTCTATGTTAAAACAATGGCCATCAGGTTACCTTCTAATCAACCAGGTTTTACACCTTCATACACTTTGTCAGCAGTGGATCACGGGAAACAATCACTCACATGTATGGCCACCCTACATCAGTGCAGTTCCTCACTATCAAAGGTCGCTCCTAAAGATTCATAGACGTGTACAAAGTGCCCATGCTTCATTCATCTTTTGTACCTGCCTCACACAGACCAGGCGCTGCAGTAAATCCAGCCTAAAGTCTTCTACAAAGTGTCTGAGTTTAGCAGTCTTAAAAATCTATTTCTTGACAAACTGTGCAATGTGGATTTCATACACTTAGGTACAAAAACACGTTTCCCAGAAGTGGACCTAAACTGAATCAGAGGTGACTTCCATAGACATGTGGGGGAAGTCAGTTCAAAGGATACGTTGCAACGTCACCATTTCACGGTCACAGTCCAAAATGCATGATACTGTTATAGTTCTGTTGTTTTGTGCCTTGTCCTGTCTTCATGTTTTGTATTCCCTCAACCTTCCTGATGTTTAGCGTGAGGCCACATTTACATGTACTGGGGTTTTTACAGAAAAGGATATTTCCCTCTACATTTACAAAAAAACAATCTTAATTTTTCTAAATCTCCACTGTGGTCGGAGCTTTCAGGAATTACCGTTTTTGAAAATTCTCCTGTTTATGTGTAAATGCAAGACCCAAACACAGAGAATTATAACCATTTTTTTTTTTAAACGTGTAAACGTGGCCCAACTCTGTGTGTTCAATGTGTTTTTGCTCTCCTCTGTTTTTGCTCTCCTCCTCCCCTGATTAGCCTTGGTTGTTGTCTGGTGTGTCTCATCAAGCCTTGCCTTCCGGGGTATTTAAATAAGGGGGTGTCCAGTCCTGCTCCTTGAGGGCCACTGTCCTGCATGTTCTAGAGCTCTCCCAGCTTCAGTGCACCCATTTATATGACAACGATTTCAAGAGAAAACCGAAAACTTTCATTGCAATTTAGGACTGTGTTTACACAACAATGCTTCTTGGGGGCTGCTGAAATACAACTTTTTGAAAACATTCTGTCTCAGAGGAAAAGGGGGTAAAACACCACTCACTCGTGGCCCACCATGTTATAAACAGACAACGTTTTTCAAACATTACATGAAAATGTGAAAATTTTATGAAACGAAAACACAAAAATGATGCATTTTCACTTGGAATGTCATGGAAGCAAGGGCTGCGACCTTTGAATGCACACCAGGAGGTAAGGCACGATAAGACACAGGTGGAAATCATCAAAGTGAACACTCAAGTGAGACCCATGAGGCAGATGCAGAGAGATGGTGAAAACATAGACATGAAGCAGAAACTCAACATCGACCACATGAGACCTGACCTGAAACAAAAACAAGAGAGATAAACAACATGAGAACAATAGTAATGCAATGACCCACGAGGGAAACATCCACCAACCATGACAGTGTCAGAGGGAACATAAGTATACCTGATCACTGCTGACCTGGCTGTGAAGTCACCTGCCCTCATCTCAGCTGCCCCTGTCTCAGCTCTGACCGATTTAACAGAAAGTCGGTTTAAACTACACAAACACTTTGAAATGAGAAATCTGTATGGGTTGGTTGATGTTTTTTTCAGTTTGACTTGTTCCTGAAATGTTAATGTAAGCTCAGTACAGCATTCATCCATCAGGGGGCCACTTATAAATATATTTTTAGCTTTCCACTGGTGTTAATGTCATTTATAACTTTGTATTTGCAATGATATAACATGTTAATTTATATGTTATTAATGTGATGTTATGACATGAAAAGATATTGCACAAAATTTCCACACAACAGTGTGACACAGTTTTGCAATCCACCAGTGCACCGGGCTGAAAACAACACAAATAGGGCAACAGGGAAACGACTCAGCACATTTCTTTGCATAGCAAATAATGAGGGCAAGAATTTAACCTCCGTCACAGTAGTTGTTCTCAGTCTCAGTGCGACTAGAATAAAAATATCTGATAGCTTCTGTCTTGCAGCAGAAATAGGTCACCAGTCTGATTTTTCTTTGGATTTGTTCATGAATGACTACTTATGTGTTGTGATGTTATTCTATTATGCATGTAGTTTCTCTGTAAACACATTAAATTCAGTTATATTCAAATCTAAGAATGTAAATTCACTATTTATCCGGGTTAAAAAAAAAAGCCTGACACATAATATCAGCTTTTTTGTGTTTTTACCTTGATGCAGGTTCGTAAATCCATTCTTAGACATTGAACAGAATCTTTGTCTCATCTCGTAAGTACATAACAAGTCGTCATCCCATTTCATCTTAATGTGTGTTCCAGTTGTTTGGGAGCTTAGAATTTCTGTTTTCCAAGTCATTGTACATCTTTGGAAAAAAAAACGAATTTAGTGCCCCAGTTGATGGCTTTATGAGAAGGAGAGCTTCTTGTAGTAATTATTAGTTCGTCATGGGAATGAATTAAACATCATTTCATCGTCATTATAAACATCCTTCAGATAGCTTTTTTTTTTAAACAGCAGTTTCCAAAACACTGAATGAAAAACTAATTTATGTGAAAAAAAGTGTCTATTGAAATGTTGGTATCACCTGAAAACTAAACCTCTAGAGGAGAGTTCAAGGACATTTTGAAGGAATGTACATATTCTGGATGGGCAGGTTGTTACAAACGTGAGCATTCCTGATTTAAAAAAAAAAAAAAAAGACTTGCACAATTTTTTTCTACCTCGACTTTGGGACAAAAAGTTCCAGTGCAAGGATTAAAAGCTGCACATGGACTCATAACTGTCACCTGGTCTACACCCAGATGTGCACTGAAAGTTATTCAAATTTTGATATCAATTCTAAATATGAACATTGTGATTTGAACTGAACCATTAAATGCTATAAGAATGACTATAAAACATTATTTATTCAATTATGCAACCATGTTGACAGCTGAAAGCGAGGTTACACTCATGATACCAACCTGAAGACAAGTCTTTGATTGTTTCTCTCCGCAACACCGAAAACAGCTCACAACTGGGATTAGCATATGTGTTACTGTTTCATAAAACGCCTGTTTACACAAGTGGTGTCATAAATCCTGAATTTTTTTTTTGTAACAATAACAAATATGCTGTTAGAATGTTTTATCTCTCTATATCTCCATTTATCAATCTGTGTTAAAAAGAGCTACCATCCAGATTACAGAGCATCTTCCTCCCAGTAACTTCACCTGAACTGAGTCAGACGTTCTCAACACTACATTTCCTAATTCACATCATATCATGAGGTATGAATGGTTGCTGAGATCCAAAGATCATTTTAAGAAGACTGTTTTCATACTAGCTGGGTTTTTTTTTTATTATTTAAATAGCTGCTACATCTTTGTATGCAGCCTGCTAGTGTTGTGACACTGTAATTGTTTGAAGAAAAAAAAACATATCTCCTTTACAGTTTCGATAGATTAAGTCATAAAAATGTGTTTTCATTTATTATAAGTGTTATTATTATAGGTATTTTATCCTTGGATTATTTCTTATTATTAGGGTTTCTTAATGCTCCTGGGAACAGCCAATCCCACCTTAGTATAGTTGAGGGCTGGACACCACAGCTATTTTTTGGTCTATTTCTTTTATTGTGAGGTTTGCTTTTTTTTGTCTTCATTTAAATTCCATTCCATTCCACCCATCCATCCATCCATCCATCCATCCACCCATTCATCCCTCCATCCATCCATCCATCCATCCATCCATCCATCCATCCATCCATCCATTCATCCATCCCTCCATCCATCCATCCATCCATCCATCGATATTCCACAAGAAGCTAAAAAGAAAAATTTAATTAAAAATAGCAAGCTAAATATATTTTTGACATCAAATAACATTAGTTTCCGACCAGAAGCAACACAAATTTCCAGATTACCAATAACTTGCTTAACACTGTGATTGACGTATCTTCTCCCACACAATCCAATCTGGACATTGCTTTAAGGATTCTTTTGTTAGCCTTTGGATCTGAGTGTGACTGTTTTTGGACAAGGCCTGTTGTCATGACGTAAACTGAGGTGGCGATTCCGTGTAATACATATTAACCTAAGCTCCAAGAATCCAGAGAAGATGCAGATCAAGAGATGAACTACAGTGTTTGAGATGGACCATGCAGTCATTCAGATCCATTAAAAGTGACGTGTTGTGTCAGTGAGTGAGTGAAAGCATCGAGACAGGACTGAGCCCCCCTATGCGTGTTTTCCACTGTGTTACATCACGAAGGTGCTGTTGCATGTCGACAGGCGGGTGGCGTTGACCTTGTGTCCTCTGCTTGGCCAGGCGAGCTGGACCTCCAACATTACCGCTGCGATGTGCCAGGATCAAGTAGCCCGGCTGCTATCTTGTTACTAATCCGATAATCTGTTTGGCAAAGGGGCTCCTTTCCATTCCTCCTTACATAACTGGGTTTATGTTCAGATACATGCCGGCCCACCACTGCCAGGGTCACTATCTGAGACTCAGAACAGAACTCTGGTCTTCAGGTTTCAGGCTCTCGGTCTGCAGAAGGGGCAGGGGTCAAAGTCAGCCAAAATGCGGAGCTCCAGGCTAAATTTAAAGGTGTCAGTTTCAGCTGCTGATAGGTGAGTGTTACTCTAACAAAGAGTCACAGTAGGTCAGGATCCCTTCATCAATTAAAATACCACACAGTCTCAAACTGTCTGGGTGGTAAACATCTAATTCTCATTCTCCACTCTTCAAAGGAGAATAGTTTTCAAGCAATTATTATCGCTTCAGACTAGATTTTAGAATCATGTTTTGTCTGAAACTATCCTTACTGGATTCCCCACCTGGAAAGTACCAACATCAACAATTTAATCACTGAAGTGTTTCTATAGCAACAACACAATTTCATACATTTTGATCACAATATTTATTTTGGAAGCATGCAGTCTAGAAGTTATACAAGTAGCAAAATGCAATGTTTTAATGACACAAGTAAGGCAGTCATCTGGATGGTGCATTAGTTGGTCGAAAACACACCCAAGTGAGTTAATCCCCAGGAATTAATCCACTGATTAAAGGGGAGGCTTAAAAAGTAGATGCTCCATAAAGCAAGTGATGGCGTTTGAGTTTAGTGCTTGAACCATATTGCAGCAAGACTCTTGAGTAGACTCTTATTTTTGAATGAGATGTTCTGGATCACATAATATAGTATCTAACACTGTGGAGAATTTATGTACAGCACTCTATTTCAACCATGGTTGTTTGAAATCGCTTTATTTAAAACAAAATGCCATGGTGTGGTAATTGCACTTTGTGGGATTGTCGAGGGGGGGAACCAGATTATCCTGAGAAAACACACACATGTACAGGGACAACATGCAAACTCTGCACCAAAAGACTTTGCCTCGACTTGAATCAATGATATTCACATCACACTTAAGCTTCAGTCTCTGCACAGATTGCAGATGCACTGTTCTGTATAAGGATCGGCTTCAAAACCTTAATTTTTGTCAACCTTGTCAAGCTTTGAGTAGTCTCAAGCCAAGATATATCTCAGAAGTATTTGGATATATGGATGGATGGATGCATGGATGCATGGATGGATGAGTAATCATCACAACATTAATGCTATCCAACAGTGCCTCATAGTTCAAACAACTGAAAAAATGTTTTTACTTTATTCTATTCCATTATAATGATTACACAACAATGTGGGCGGTCAATCAAAGCTGTAGTTAGATATTAAAACACTTTGCTTGTACATAAATAACTACAAAACCACTGCGATGATGTGAAAGTTTTAATGTTTTTTTTGTGAGCGTGTTTACATTGTGTTTACATCCTGTTCCAAGAAGCTGGAGCTGTATTACCCACAATGCCTTGCTGCGGGTATATAAGCTGCCTGCTGTCTCCGGGTAGCGCAGTCTCTGCAGATCAGGGACAGGTTCGTGTCAAACCTCTCTTCCTGCTACACAGCTGCTCTAGAATCCAACACAACCCCGGCTTTCCGTATAATTTACGGATGCTCAACACGTCTGTGGAGGTTTTGCTGAATAGTAATTCGTTTGGTTGTAAAAAAGGACGTCCGTTTCCGCGCTTCCTCGAAGCTATCATGCTCAACACGGAGGAAAGGTAGGGAGACATTCACGCCCGAAAACACGCCTGCAAACCGGCTTCCAATACCTCCGCCGTTTGTGGTTGAACCAGTTCAGTCTTCTCGGTTTTAGTTGGTGGACTTTAAGTAGCCTTGGACTAGTTTGAGTTTGCAAAAGTAGTAGTTAGGATGATGAGGATATGAGATTCCGAGGCGCAGTGAACGCACCACGACGAGCCCTGAGGTTTGCATACAATAGGGGCAAAAACAAACAAACGGGGTAAAAGGTGTTATTTTACCCAAACGTTTGCCCTCTGTGGCATGCTGAGGGCAAGTTCAGACAGAGGGCTCAGGCATTGCTAATGTGGGATGTATTCAGCCTTATGATGACTGTTTATCCCAGGAATGATGACTGAACATGTAATAACTACTAAACCTCTCTGTGAAACAGCTGTTTTCACCAAACCTGAACTGTATTTGTTGACTTCTATATTATAGACTTCTGAAAGCAGTTTATTATCTGAGCTGCACTTGCTAGTTCCTTACATACATACAAGTTCCTTCATGTTTTCCTAAATGCAACATCATAAATATTATTATTATGATAAGTTATGCCATCGTCTTGCTTAGTCACTTTTTAATTACAAACAATGTGGTGAGAAGTTCCTGTTTGAAAGAAATAAACTTCGATCTGAAGCCCCAGATCAAAGATGAGACAAGATCTGGGACAAATTTCAATCATATGTGCAGAAGGAAATGTAAAAATGAGAGATAAGTGGAACATATTAACTGAAAACTGTTAATTGCGATGCATCTATTGTGTTGTATTTCTAAAGCACAGAAATTATTAATAATTTACAACCGTGTAGGCAAAACAAAAGGTTCAGCCTGTAAACATGGTCCCAACAGGAATTACAGGATTAGGCGATGCACAGAAACTGATTTGATCAAAAGTTCTTTTGTCGAAGATAGTCATCAAACATAAATATGTGTTTTGTTTTTGTGTTGTTTTTCTGCGTGTTGTGGTTTTAAAGAGATTAGTCTCCTTCACAAACTAATAATGAGTCATGCATTTTTCACTGTGAACCTGTTGTTTTATTATTGTGGTTATCAACAAGACATGAACCGTGTGTGACTATTTGTCACTGGGGCCAAGACTACAATCGCTTAATGTAACAATCTCATAATGATATTTCCTATATGAGTTTTACTCTTGGATGTGAAAATATTTTTTTGTTTTTTCCACTTCATTTTCATGAATTTATTATAATGACATGAAAAGATTGTGCATGGTTGCTCACCTAAAGGTTCACATATGGTCCGGGATTACCTAAAATGTACTTTGGGGAATTGCAAAGTCTATTTTCATGTATTCTCTAAAGTAACCACACTGCACACATCTGAAAACAGTTTATGTGACAGTTAAGTTTTTGTTGTTATTTTGTCTAAACCCCCCCCTGCATGCACACATCACACAGCTTGTGCTTTCTTGTGTTTTTTTACACTTGCACGTTCCTCCTATCAGCTCCGCCGCCTTGGCCCCACGGGGCTGCGTTGTTGAAATACTCCATTGTTGCTTGCACCGCTCGCTCGGTTTTTTTTTGTTTTTTTTTGATGTGAGACAAGACTTTATGTTCCTGTATAGGCCAAGATAAATATTTATAGAGACGATTTGGTTGCTTGGGTTGTAACGTGCCGCCTTTGTCAAGCTTTTATGTATGTGTCCTCTGTGGGTTTATCATCTGACAGGCAGCCAGACGGGCACAGCGCTCCATTGATGCTGTGAGCCGGAGCAGTTACTATATTAGCTCTCTGACTGCTACAGCTCTGTC
>OMNM01049044.1:0-15398 GCA_900302745.1 Parablennius parvicornis
ATGACAACGTATTTCCATTTGAAAAGGAAAATTGGCTATTTTGTGATTCAGACCTACCTCCCGTGCATCATGACTGTCATACTGTCTCAGGTCTCCTTCTGGCTAAACAGAGAATCGGTTCCTGCGCGCACTGTATTCGGTGAGTGCCATCTTGTGTGTTTTAAAATCCCAGCTCAACAAATGAATGAACTGAACGATTCATTGAACAGGTTTGACAGTGTTAGGTTAGGGGTGGGGAACAAATATGACAGTAATATGCATTTGACAAACAAATGAAAAGGTTTGAAGAAAAAAAAAAAGAATTTTCCAGTTGAAAAGGTCGAAAAGTAAGCACAAAGCTTTGGTGCATTCAGGTGCACAAGAGCATGGAAAGTAATTTATTTTTTCCCAAAGCTTTTATCATAGTATTGACTCGATCCCCCTTTCTGTAACTGCAAACATTAATTAATCACGGATAAGCAGGAGCAAAGTCAGGAGGCCGTCGTCGGGCGAGGGAGCGCGGCAGGTGATAGACGAGGAGCCACGTCTCTCGCAAGGCCGCGCGACTGATTTGTCAACTTTACAGAAGCCGGCCTGCTTTGAAGTGATACTCCTCAGCGAGCGCCAGCTAATTTAGATAAAACAGGGCTCATCGGTTTTAAAAGCCAAGATAATCCTGCCGAAGTAACGAGGGGCTCTTAATAAGGTTCAGATTGCACATCCGCATTCTTTATGAAGTAATGGCTGGAGATCACGTCGTCAATGTTGCTGTTCATGAAATGCTTTTTTTAATCACTTGTAATTTACCAACAACTATCAAGTAATTAGGAATGCACGAGCTCAGTCATTTCATATTACTATATAAAACCAAGGATGAAAAGTAAGGAAGTTTGTGTTCGGTAAGTTATTTCTTTCCTTATTAATGGTGCCACATTTGTAAAGGACATGCATTTGTAGGATGAGCAGCAGAGCTGAGTCAGAATGTTCTGGCCCACGAAAAATTCTCTCTGCAAGGGGCTTAAAAGCTTATAGTGTTATTGACTGTTTTGAGCTTGTGGAAACCGTGGGAAGAGATGTAGAAGTGTGCTCAGGACCAGCTAGAGAGATATTTCTCAAACACTTTGGTATTGATAGAGAAGATTTCATACATTGAAAAAACAGGCATCAAAAAAAAAAGGGCAATAAAGGAATCGGTGGCATATCTTAATGTTAATGCGAATAAAGCAACCACAAGTGTAAGGTATGACATGTTGCGGACTTATTTGTTATGAACTACTTAGCTGACTAAGTTCTGAAGTGAAAGCTTTTAACAAGCCAGCCTCCAATAAATCTTGAACAAGCATTTTCTCTATTTTCTCTAAAAGCAGGCTTTTACAACATACCTTTGACATGTTGTGACTGGATTCTACCGTCTTCATCAGAAACATCATCCAGACGCCTTTCTTAATGAAGACGGGAGATTCCAGTCAAAACATGTCAACGATATAACATTAAAAACCTACTTGCCTGAAGAGAAGGAAGAGAAAAAAACATAGAAATTAAAGGCATAATGAAGTGAAACCTTGTCCAATTTTTCATGTGTGGGGGGCCAGGTTGGGGGGATTTTCCCACCTAGCAGTAGAAGTAATTCTGCAGAAGAGGGGATGCATTGATCGATAGATAGCTTTTTCCACAAATTCAGCTCAGAACATTCATCCCACAAATATTCCTTCCAACATCTAACAGTGTAATAAACCAGCTTTTTTTTCCTCCGTACAGCATTTTTACCATGATGAAATAATCCAAATGCAAATTTCCTTACTTCTTGAGCCGCTTATACGTTTCCTGTCAGATGTGACACTTGACAACATTTTCTCTATTTGAATGATAATGATTAAATTTGTTCTTCCGGTACAATTCATGTTAGAAAACACTATCTGCTTGAAACACCCTATACTTTAGGATGAAATGCAATTTCCCCCTCTTTTCCTCGCGCTTGTTGTTATGGTGCAGCATAATCCCCATAAGTGCCCTTTAATCTGTGGCTCTCAAATAATTAGCATTTTGATTTAGAAATGAGGCAACGCTCGCACAATAAGGTGTCAAAGAGCAAGTGAAGCAACGGGCCACTCGGAATGTTAAAAAAGGTCATCAACGCCTTTACCAATACATTTTGATTAACCGCACCTCTTTCAGATCTCCACCAACACAAACACGTTCTCGCGTACTAGAAAATATTAGCAACTTGAGATCTTCAGGGAAATGAATGTCTTTTTTTTTTTTTTTAAAGACATGATGTGTTTTCATCCCACCTATGACCGATTTATAATTTTTTTGTCCTTCTTTGCCCCTCAAGTTACATCACCGAGGCACTCTTAAATCATTTCACCAAGATTTTTTTGACAGAGAACATCATTGTTATTGCGAGTACCACAATGTCGTCATCCCGACCGATATAATTAATCACCGCGCTAATAACCACTATTTTCTGTTCTGATTAATCTCTTTATTAAAGAAAAGCTGAAACCTATAGTGAAGTTACGTGAAAAAATTCATCTCTGTCCCCAAAGTGAACAGTTACCTATCAATCTTGGTGTCACTTTTTCTAATTTCTCACCCATGACTCACCAAAATGAGTTGACCTCCCGGTCCTCCAGCACAGGATCTCCTTTTTTGAGCCCCCAGTGAATCCATCTTTCATCAGGCGAGATAGGCTGGAATAGATGAAGTGATTGTTTTTATGTGGCTGGATGGGCGACCATTGTTGGAGCGATATTTCATTCCCTGCCACGCCGACCATAAAAGCTGGGATGTTGAATGATCTGCAAAGTTTGTCACATCAGGGGAATCAATTCCAGATTAATTAATTTCAGTGAATGGAAGTCTGCTGCTCATTTTCACATTAGGCATGAAGTTAAATTTTCATTCACAATAACCTTTGCACAAAATCCTGCTTCCTTCAAATGTATTCAAGGCCATATATTGTGTTTATGTGAGCTGCAGAAAAGTTTTCTCCCTTTTTTTTTTCTTTTAATTTTACTTCTTGAGTCTTATCAGTGCAAACTTGCATTCTTTTTTAGAACAGATAGTTTAGAAGTTTCATCTCGACTGCACTCCGTTTTACAGGGGAATCTAATTCCACAGACACATGCATTCGACTGGCTGGAACAAAAATACAAGCTGAAACATCCTCGGTAATGGTTCACTGCATTGAGAAGCCAGTCCCTGGTAGTTTGAACCTGCTGGACAGACCCAGTGTACTTGCGATGTTTACGCATCACTGATTTGTGTCAGCAGAACGAGGCTCAACTTTCTGATTTCATACAGTACATTATGTAAAGCTCTGCAATGCAGTGGACCAGGCCATCGTTTCTAACGTTATAACCTCCAGCTGGAATCCAATTCGAAGAATGGAATGAAATCTTGATTGATTTTAAGTAGAGAATTTAAACCTGTCCGATGTGTCTGGTTCATAACTATGGCAGACCGAAGCAGCACAACTTGGTTTTCAACTAGCGCAGGGGTGTCAAACATAATGCCTGTGGCACCAAACCGGCAAGAAGCTCCAATCCGGCTGCAAAACCGCCAAGCTAATGTTAAAAATTTCAAGGGGAGTTTTTTTTTTTAAACACATTTAACTTACTTAAGAGTAGTAGACACAACACAACACTGAGACCAGAGCTGAGATATCAGTGATGCTGTTATGAAATAAAACTACCTCTCAAAGCCATAAAGTTTGTAAAAACACCCATAATGCAGCTGCTATAGAAGACATTTATTTGACATTTCACTGTATTTTGCACAAGAAGGTGTCATTAAAATTGCTTTTTATCCCAATTGTTTGGTTTTGTGAAAATATTGACATTGTACTCATGTGCCACAAGAAGAAAAAACTTTAAAGTGTGAAATTTAAAGGTTATTATGGCACTATTTTACTGGTCCGGCTCATTCGATGAAATTATGCCGTTTGTGGCCCCTGAACTAAAACGTGTTTGACAACCTGATCTAGAGCCAGGATTTTCAAAGTATGGGAGGATGATGTTGCAGACTCTTTGTCCCATGTCAAATTGGGATATTCTTTTTAATGCTGAACGTCCAAATGTTTTTCCACATAGTAGCTCACAAAAACCAACATTATATGAAATCAAAAGCATAATTCTTCTCCTGTTGGTGAGATGATTTAAATTTGGGAAATCTTTGCAAATAGTATCCAACTGTTACAACTATGGTTTTACACAAAATATTAAATTATAGATATGTGTCGATGAAGCTTTACTGCTGCCCCCATTGAAAACTACTGCTCTAGAAATAAAAAAAAAAAAAAGACGTAAAAAGTTATGATAATTTAAAGCCATGGCGGTGAAAATAAAATTTAAATGTGACTCAAGTTGTAAAAATTAAAGAAAAAGAAACTTTTCTTGTTGTTCATTTCCTGCCGCTGTTTACTAATCTTCTGATTCTGTCCTCAGGGGTCACCACTGTGCTAACCATGACCACCCTGAGCATCAGTGCTAGAAACTCCCTCCCTAAGGTGGCCTATGCCACTGCCATGGACTGGTTCATGGCCGTGTGCTATGCCTTTGTCTTCTCTGCCTTGATTGAGTTTGCCACAGTCAACTACTTCACCAAACGCAGCTGGGCGTGGGATGGGAAAAAGGAGGGCATGGAAATAAGGGTGAGTAATTCTTATTTGAAACAGTCTGATTGTAAAAGAATTGAACATTGGATGTGTAAATGCCTGCGCTTCCGAATCATCACGAACACGTCACCGCAACAAACCAAATGCTGCCTTTTTTTTTTTGGTTTTGTTTGGTTTTTTTGGGGGGTTTTTTGTACTTCCAGTCATGTTTTCCTGACTATAACATTACAAATTATTTCTGATTCATTCACATTGTTAAAAGTGTGCCGACTTGCTCGGATCGCCATCACTCCACAATGGTGGAGCGTCGAGGGGAAATTGCACTTTGAAAACACTGATAGAAAGTTCGCTCTTTAGCGCAGCCTGGAGTACTCCATAAAGACTATAAAGAGAGCTTTTATTTATTCATTACCAGCCAAATGGAACAGGGACAGTGGGGCGGAACAGTGAGAGCAGAAACAGAGGTAAACTCCCCGAGACATTGGCCCTGATTTACGATGGCAGCATATGTTCAACTCCCATCCCGGAGTCAGTGTTGGCACAAAAGATGGCATCTTTACATCTAGACGTCCACATTATAGGCTCGCTGATTAAAAAGGGAGAGTGCATCAGTCCGAATGAATCACCCGAGGCTGACTTCTTTACAACCTGAGCGCTGATGAATCACAACTTATAGATTTTTAATTGGTCACCCGTCTGGGCTGTTTGTGCCATGTTTATGAGGATTCAGGGAACGGAGCGAATTTATATCAAGGTATGGGAGTACAAATGTACGTTGTACGACTGGGAATAGAAGAAACCAGCTGAATGTGTCCAAATAAGATGCTTTCCTATGAAAATTGATGTGTTCATATAAATAAAACCCAACGTGTTTCTCCTGGTAACCCCCCAGGCTTAAATTTGCTATGATTTCAATGATGTTTTATAACTGATGGCATCAAATAAAAAAAAGATTAGCATCCCAGGATGGTATCAGACCAAGCACGGGGAAAACCAATGAGTAAAATTTAAGTGCCCGATCCTGTGCTGAATATATCAAACGCTCATGTTTGTCTTGAAATAATTTATCTGCAGCATTTGCTTCAAAGAGCTCATTCGTTCCACTAATGGAAGGAACAAATTAATTCTTCAGCTGATTTCAAGTGGATCACGTAAATGACAGAATTGGGGGACGATGATCTACTGAGGTTTCTCTGAATGTGCTGAGACATCAACTGTGAAATGTAAATAATCCTGCCAAGAGACTTATTTATATTTACATCTATTGGTTGATCAGTGATTTACCCAGGCTTTTTTTCCTTTTTTTTTTTTTTTAGTTGTATTAGCAGATCTGCATCTTGTTGCAAGGAAATTCGAATAATCAAAATTGATTTGTGGACACTTGGCAGTGCGGCGGGAGGTAGAGAATTCCAAGTCAGCTGGCAAACACATCAGTAAATTCTAATTTTAAATATTGGAAAGTAAAGTGCCGAAAAATGACATATGTCTCCATTACTATTACACACTTTGTTTGCATCTAAAAGTCTCATTAGGCCTGAAATATCTTTTTTCAGCGGGTGCTTTTTAAGAATTTATGTTACTTTTATTCAATTTCGTGTCATTGCCGTTGTAAATGTGGTCTAACTTCAGAGGAATTGATGAAAAATTCTTCCTAGAAACTGCATATATCCTTTAAATTTCTGGCATGGAGGCAAATAGCTGTGCTTTGTTCCCGAGGTGGTGTCGTGGAATCTTGGTGTTGTGCACTTGCATTTATCAGACCGGATTTGTGATCAGACCTGTGTGGGCGTAAATAGGAAAGTGACATTTTAAAGAATAAGAGAAAGAGATGCACTTACTTGTGTACTGCTGCTTCTTTCTGAAGGCTGAGAACAAAGTGGATCCATGAGGGCTGAGGTCAGAGGCTGTGCAAGGAGAAAAGATGAGTTTTAAAATGCTTTCTGAAGTGAAATGCATCACGTCAGTTCCATATCAAAAATACTCGTGTAGCATTTTACAGCATTATCGTCAAGGGTTTAACGTTTTCAATTCATCAAAAAATAAATTTTCAAAGCCATCTATTTCAAAAGTAATGAAGATAAAGGTTTAATAATTTACAATCTGTGAGGAGGATGTTTCAGGGCCCATTTATGCTGCAACAATTTCAAATGAAATTGCATTTTGAATGCTCGTTTACATGACATCGGTGCTCAGAGCCACTGAAAGCGCAACCTTTTGAGAAAAGAAATGCTCCTTCTGTCCATACGAATGTCCGTGTATTCGAAACTATGAATGTTTATGGCGTAATGTTCTCTAGTTTGCCCGCAAGACTGTGGCTTTATTACAAAAACAACCAACAGCACCAGCTCCTGGCCTTGCACTCTAATTACCTCATTTTCAATGTTTCTGACGTTTCCATACAAACAGACATCGTTTTCAAAAGGTTGTCTTGTAAATGCGAAACTTTCCAGAAACAAAATATTAGAAATTATGCGTTTTCGCTTGAAACATTTTCCAAATATGGTTCAGACGTTTGTTAAATGAAGTTTTTGAAGTTTGTTTTTTGCAAAAGCAAAATCATACAAGAGATTTATGAAGTTATTTTTGTTTCTGTTTGCATCCCATAGATGTGTTGTATATCTAAGAGGCATTGTGTATATAAACGTGCAGTCAAGAAGGTGCATCTGCACAAATACCTGGCAGTATCCAGTATGTACCATCATAACAGCAGTTTCAAACTGACTTCATCAGTCTGCTCTAAACTAGCTTATATTGCAGACATACGCTGCTCCAAACCAGGTTTTGTTCAAGATGAGAGAACTAGAATCCAACTTATACCACACTCTATTTGCTGGGAAATGTCATCATCGTTCACTGAAAATCATGTGGAGCTCAAAGTGCTGACGATGAAAGAATTTCTGAAGCTTAATGTGCAAACATCAGGAATTTGGATTTTCATGACATATTTCTATGTAAAAAATATTCCCAGAGGGGTTGACTTCATGATTGAGTGACACGTAGAGTTGTGCTTTCACAGACCTCCAGGCTGCAGCACTTATTATTACTCTAACATTCTAGTTTGCTCTCTATAAAACCCTCCATTTTGTTTCCAGCAGAAAGTTTCTGTTTGCCACTGCAAATAATCCTCTTCTAACAAAGTGGACATTTATCAAACAGAAAACTACATTTAACTGCATAAAGATCATCATAGCCGAGAAAATCCTTCCAGTGGTGATGTTCTCACGCTGATTTTATCACAACAGCCCAGAATAACACGGAGTGTTTGTAATAGTAAATGAAAACAAAGGCTAAAGCCTCTGTCGTCTTTAAGAAAATCCATACACTCATTTCCTATCATTATAAATAAAGATGCTTTTCAGGCTTCAATCTGTTCTCCTCTTTCCTTTCTACTCCACCTGTAAAATAGTCTGATAATTACTGTATTTTTAATTTTTTTTTATCTGCATCACGTGTCCATAATAGTTATAATTGGACAATGAGCAAAGAATTTTCACCAAGATTTTTAAATTATTATTATGTACATACGTGCATACGTTTGTTTTCATTTTCACTTTTTTTTCTTTTTCAACATCCCTTTTATATGTTCCACTTGCAACTTTCAGTCATTCTCATATATCTGACTATTTATTTGGTACATTATTTAATTGGATAATACTTCTCGGAAATTAATTTTGAGCTATTAGAAATGTCTTTGTATCTTTCCTATATTATAAAACAAAGAGGTATGAAGAAATATTCTTCAACACAGACATTCTTTTGCTCAACTTTGCATGTGAACATTTGACATGTGAACATGAGAAGGGCCAAAAAGTAAACGGGATTAGTTATTATGAACTCACTTCACAGGAGACTCATGGTTTTTCTTCACAGTTTACTGTGGGTGAGGGCAGGATACAACCTGGACAGGTTACTAATTTATCACAGAGCAAACACCCAGAGAAAGAAAACCACTCACATTCACACCTATGGATAATTTAGGGATACCATTTCAGTATGCAACCAAATCTGTAATAACCTCTCAAAAGCCCCCCTTAAGTTTTCACATTGCAGTGTTGAATGATGTTATGGGAGATGTAGGCTCTCTATCATATAAACGTTAGGACCGAAAGGGGAAACTTTCAAGAATTCTTCAGTTGTGATTAACTTTGAACATGAAAGTCGAATCAGAAGATTCTTGAGCCCGAAGCAGTGGCTCCCACATGTCTTTTCCCCTGGAGGCTCTCAATGTGACCCTTCCTTTTCATCGGTAAAACATTATGAAGAAAGAAAACACAGGCAGACAAACCCACTGTCACCAACACTGAGTCATTTCGTGTGCCTGCTGTAGATTCTAGAAAGGGTAATATGTTCACCTTTGACAGATGCGAATGTAAACAATTTGGGAACTACTGGCCTAGTACACTCATAGAAGTATTCAACATTTTAAAAACAATGTCCACTTCCACTTAAATGGCAGAAATGCTGAAAATGATGAAAATGATGACATTTTCCTGCAGGGCCACCAGTGGGTGCTGTTTTTATAATTACACCACACATATGCACATAGAACAATGTATGACAGTCATTACCAATGACAGTAGACCTGGACAAATTTAGATTGCTATTAAGGTGTCTCTAAACTATAAAACTACCAAATTCCAGAGAATCTGGACTGGGAGTCATGACACCCTGGAGGCCGCCGATGTTGTTAATTTTCATCTACTTCCACTGTGTAAAAGAACGATTTACTACTGCTGTGGTGTCCATGTGCATTAGCAGAGTTTGACACATAGATTGGAAAAGTAGCGCTTTCAATAAGTTCCACTTTGGGAGCAGTTTTCAAAAAATGGTGTCGTCAGTGAGTCCGAGCACCATGGTTTTGTAAACGGACACTCAAAACACAATGAAAGTTGTGCATTTTCACTTTGAAACGTTGTTTTGTAAACAGGGCCTTCATCCGTGAGCACAGGATGGACGGAGTTGAAGCTCAAATCCATAAAGCCTCCAAAATAAACGCTAAGATAAAATGTTATCCTCCTAAGATATTTTAAATAACATGAGAAACACAGACGCAGCATTATAAACTTTGAAAACAGAAGCTAAATAGCCTTGCTGTTGCAAGGCTGCTGGCATATAAAACACTTGCATCTCAAGCACAGACACAACCCAAAGAGAGACTCATTTCTTCTGTGACAGGCAGTACCACAAATCTATTTTCTGCTACTAATGTACAAACTGTTTGACACAATCGGTACAGCCTTTGTAGGGTTTTTTTTTATATATAGAGCTTGACATTTGGTCCTCGGAGTGATTGGCAGAAAAATGCATATTGCTGCCAGGGAACTTTTCCGTCGGTGGGGATAATTTGCAGCGTTATATTGCTGCAGAGGGGAGGCTTTTCTTTTCTTCCCTACATTTTTTTTCCTTCCTCCACCCCCTTTTTGATGGCTTGTCTTAATGGCAACAGCCTGGACTGCGTTCTCGGGGGCTGTGCTGAGCATGCAGTTGTCATGATAGATAAAAAAGAATGGGGTCACGGAGGGAGACATGGCACTCCCATCACACTCCCTGCTACTACAAGCTGCTGGAAAGCAAAGCGATCGGGCTTCACAAACCTCTTCCTTAGAAGGGAAAAGGGATGGAATAAGAGGGGGAATATATAAGGTAATATTCAAGCGCTTAAGCTCAGCAAGTCTTTTTGAGAATACGGTCTTCAGTGATCAGAGGTAGGGTTTCAGCTCCTACTAGAACCAAACGATGACTTCATCCCCCCCAAGGCTACGTTTTTTTTAGGTCTCAAATGGTGAGCTGTAGACAACTCTATGCACACTAATTTACCTTGCTGGTTATGGGAGCTACTGTGCCATTTTTTTTTTCTCCTATCTCGTCGTCTAACGTTCAGTTTGACAAGCGATCTACCTAATTAGCTCTCCCCTCGCTGGCTGAAGGTGCGCTTATTACAGAAATTAGCCAGTGGGGAGTTTTTGCTGGGAATGAAAGCGTATTCCTGGCACTCTGCGATACCTGATTGGACACTACTGTGTGAGATATTAGGCACCGTTTTCATCGGCGGAGGCAGGGGCAGAGGCTGATTGTGCCGCGGCTTTCCTCCGGAGGAGCCAAGGAGTGATCATGGTTTGTCGTGCATCTGCACCTGCACCACAAATGACTACACCAACAGACATTTTAGCACAATAATCTCTCAGACAGCACGGGTTGTCATCATAAATCCTCGCAGTAGTGTGTCAGAATGACAATTCTTCTCCACTGAACAATGGGGGAAAGTTGCTGCTGCTGCTGCTGTGTGTTTGCCAAACAAAACTTTTGCAAGTTTTGTGGATTCAAGTGGGTGGGGGGGCTTTTCTGGAGGCATCTTGTTATTACCCCTTTTGATGAGATTTTTTTTTTCTCCCACACCTGTGCTGTTTGAAGTGAGAACACTGTTACGCTTGATGATTTGCCTCTCGGGAATCGTCCTCTGACTGTTCCAACAAGGGAGAGTCTTTATAATACAACGAGTTGAAGTGGTTATGTTTGACTAATCATCCTAAACCGTGGTTTGACTGCATATTGGCAGCAATCATGACTGGAAGCGGGAGTTTAGCAGTTGCAGTATAACTAAATAGTATTTTTATATTCGTGGCGGAATCGAGATATTGCTTTTTGGAAAAAAAAAAATAGGAGGCTGTAATAAAAGGGAAAAGAAAACCATTCAAACTCCCCCAAAGAGAAACTGGCATCTCTGTAAAATATAAATACGTTGAATCCTTGTTTTTCATTCATTCATCACAGACTACATTACAGTGTCTAACTTCTTTGCGTTGACTCGGTGGAGCCATGACATCGAGTTAATTTGCACTGGTGTTGAGCTGGTCTCATGTTTTGGCAAGTTCAATGACATTTAACAAAAATCATAAGATACATCCCCATACTGGAATCCCAATTCAGGGCTGGCAGCTTTCAAAAGTTGCATTTGAAGGCTGAAGATGCTACTCAGAGGGAAACAGTTCTGTCCCAATTCAACCACCAAGATCTAACAGGTCTACGTTTAGATTCACAGTACTAATTATATAGAATAATTTGCTTGAGTTAAACATTTATACCTGGCATGAGCTTTTAGCCTCACAGAGCAGAAAGCTATGAACGATGTACATGAAGGAAGAAACAGTTGCAAGTGTCAACATTGGTTTAACTCACAAATTACAAAAAAATAATGAATTCAAATGTTGCTCAGTCAAATAAATCTTGAGTGAATTTATCAATTAATTGCTCCATTTCCATATCTTCCCTTTATTATGGGACTGACACCATGAGTGTTATGCAACAGGCTAACTAACTACCCTTCAGAGAATAAGCCATCCAAAGGATGCAGCCATTGAGAAACAGCTTATAGACTGAACTTTAGCTCAACATTACCGCTACCTCAAACATAAACACGGTGAAATTACTAAATAAGCTGACGACAATTTTAAATTAAACTAAACTTTATTTATATGTGAAGGATTTATATCAGAGGTAAAGTATATCTATATTTCTCCATTGCTACCATCATATTTAGTACGACTTATCTTAATAGTGGGAGTTGTGAAATAAATACAAGGTCAAAGCTTCTATATCAGGACTGGCGAACCCGCAACTCCCGAGCAGCATGCAGGTCTTTGATCTATTAACTGAAATCATATCAGAGTGTAGCTATAGATAGTTGTCGTTTGAAATTCAGAGTTCGGATTTTCTTAAGTTGTACTCAAACATCCCTCTCACTCTCGTTGTAACATAGTTTAACACAAAACCTGCCTGAACAAGATAAAAACGATGAGATAACAATAAAGGTACGATAACAGAAGACGATAAATTAACAGAAAAACAAAACTATTAGGTGTAACTTCGCTAAACGTAGAAATAAAGTCCCGAGAAGTAACGTCCATAATCCCCTCTGACAGCATTAACTCACTCCACAGCCGGTATTAAACTATATTTGGCAGGTCGGCCTTGTTCGAGCAGACTATGAGAATTAAACAAAGGCTCAGGTACAAAAAGACTTCAGATATGCCACATGGAGCAGGTATGTGAAGAAATTGGAGTAAATCATTGGATTAGACACCGATACACCTGCTGAGAGCAGCTCCGTAAAGTTCCAGCATCAATAACTCAACCAAACGTCATCAACATACAAATGACGCCTGTTTCTCATTGGTGTGAGGTAGACCATATGCTACGAGCTCATTTTTGTCCAAAGTAGTTGTCTTTGGAGTAGCAGAAACAACATTGTTCTCAATGAGCAGCCTGCTGTGTGACCAGTGTGCAAAGACCATCAGCAAATTAAAAAACTTCTGCAAAAGTAAAGACAAATACCACAAAAATATCTAATAATGTGACTGGAATTCATTGTGGCGCCCCCAAAATCATTGCAGCCTACACTTGATCACATTTGATATGATTAGATAGTGATATTTAGTTTACAGTATATGTCTTTGCTGTTGTAGCGGGTTTGCGATTTGCAGACGGTCCCTGCGCATTTTACTGGGCTGAGGGGGGAAATTATTCCTGTTAATGCTGTAAATCCACGCTTTGCCGACTGTTGTCTAACTTTTGTATTTCCATATAGAGAACTATCATCCATTATGTATGTATTTTCACTTTATGTCATTTCATGTCTGTGTGAGAGGGAGTTTTTTTTGTAAGCCCACATTTGTATGATGTGCATCTTTGTAGTACCACTCTCCTCTTTGTGGCTCGTGGTCTCTGGCTGGTTGGCCACCCCTGCTGTAGATCTTTTAGATATTTCTCTAGAACGTGAGGTTTGAGAAACTACTGATAACTAGTGGAGAAAAAATAAATAAATTGAGGTTCACATCTGTTACACTACCTGTCATGATCAGATTAAACCACAGTGACCAGAGTTCCCTGAAAAATTAAGCTGTTTAAATACATTGTAGTTATACTAGCTCACACATGCAGAGGAACGGAGGCATCATGGCTCCCCATCTCCAGTCTGCTCCTTCACACACCCACATGCTCAAATACTTGAGGCTATTAAATATGCCAACACCTCATCTCCAATCTTAGAGAGGGACAGACTGTCACAGGGTTCGGGTACACGCACACATGCACACAGTGAGCTCCACACAGCGGGACACAGCAACACACAATTACCCCTAGGACACTTCATCACAGTCAGGAGAGAAAAAAAAAATTCTGATGCAACAATTTGCGGAAGTTACAAAGACAAGGTCAATAGATGCATTATGTTTGGGGGTGTATTTGTGCCTGCAGCTAGCCAAACGACTTTGAATAGTGCAGAAAACTCATCGGCCAAAAGTAAATTATCCAATGTGTCACATTATGTTCACAAAAACATGCATACGGCCGATTCCTGCATACGGTTTCCCCAATAATTAGCCCATATAAATTACTGCAGAGGACAGCCCGGCTAAATAGCGACAGAAAATTGCTTTGCATAGCTCATTTGTCAGGATACTGTGCGAGGAACATCTCTAATGCCAAAGACTGCAGAGTTTAAGGGCTATGATTAAGGTCACATGACACATAGTAGTCATTCGCTTTCCTGCTGACGCAAGCCGCTGCCGTGATAGAGGAGGCTCGTGGTAGCTTTAGATGCGGAGGAATCGATAGCATGGAAAAGTATCTGGTTATCTGGGGGCATCAGTGCAACGCTTTCTTTCTCTCGGTTCAAATTAACTTGAGATAGTAGACCCTTAAGGGAGTGGCTCCCCCATTCCTCTGTTAAAAGCTGCCAGCTTTGCTGCCTCTCCACAAGCTTTTTCCTGTCATTGCAGAGGAGCTTAAACGATCGTACTCGTCGCGTTGTGCTACTCATTTGAGGAGAAAACGTGTATCCTCTTCAATCCTGCCACCTCCATCACCTCAGACCAATATTCTGAGGCTGTGCTACAATAATGACTCGCCTGCAAAAGCTCCTGCCAATATTATTTCACTTCTTCTCACTCCTGATACTGCAAAGTGGTCTCCTGTTGAGTTCAGGAAGGAACATACAGGATATTAAAAGAAGAAAAAAAAAAAACATTACTCTAATGCACATCTGTGAGCATGCGTGAATATTGAGGACAAATACCAAAACAAAACATTTGGTGAGGAGCTGTGCTCTGAAAGAGATCCACCGTGAAGTATTTTGGAAGAAGGGAGAACATTAGTTATGATAATTAAAAAGATGGAGTGAAGGGAAAAGAAAGGAGGAAAATTAAATGAAGCCGGGAAAAAAAAGTGGAGCAAAAATTAAAGCCAGGCGGAAAGTGGAAACGGGGAGCAAGTGAAAGTGAAACTGTTGTTATGTGACACACACCGATTTAGTTTGGCTGCGCATCTTTAAAGTGGCCACAGTGGGGATGAATGGCGAGAAGAAAATTACCACAGCACCAGACGGCACGCCACACAGGAAACTAAAACTCTGCCCCCCTGTAATCAATCTTAGTGCCCTACTTGCTCTCCCATGTCTACTGTGTGCACCGCTCTGTGCTCGCTTAGGCCGACGGGATCCTCTCGTGTTGCAAGTTTAGCTATCTGAGAGGACCAATTTAGCAAATAAAACCGCGGTCTTCCCGTGCGATTTCAACATGAAAGACAGTCTAATGATTTCTCTCCAGCGGTAGGAGGACGGCGGCCTCTCCAGCCGCCGTTATCACACGCAGCCTTTTTGTCGTGTTTGTTTTATTGCACCATGTTTGCCTGAAGAAGGCCTGGCTGCTTTTCATTGATACAGTTTGTCAGGCATGTTTTCAGGCATTGTTTTGCTTTGTTTCTCTGTGCTGCTACTGCAGCTGTTAGAACTATCAGAGGCCCAGTT
>OMNM01049045.1:0-11412 GCA_900302745.1 Parablennius parvicornis
CTTTTATGGTCTTTATATTTTACATAAAGCCCCTTGTGATTCCATAGCAACGCTTTGCCCGAGAGGACAAAGAAATAGTTGTACGTTGAATACTTTCCTTATTGATATATATTTACTGCTCCTGCCTGCAGTTTAAATGGTCTTTAATGCAAAATGCATGTGACCCAGTTTGTTTGGGTTCTTCTGCTTGCACCAGAAACATGATTCTTTTTTTCTTTTTTTAAAACAAGCAATCAGGGCAAAACGTTGGTTTATATGAAAAGAAAAGTAACTGAAGCTGAAGCTTCTCTTTTTTTAAAATCAGGACTGAGAAATTGCTCATAATAATGAAGTATAAGTCACAATTATTTAACTGCACAAAATCTAAAATCTAAACATAAAAAGGAATGTAATATATTATTTGTGGATCTGGTAAAAGAGAAAGTAGGGGTTGTAAGACAGATGGTGACTAATTTGAATTTGGTTTAATGGAACAAGAAAACCTGAAACATGCGCTGCAGAAATGTGACACTGAAACAAAACACAGAAGGTCTGTACATTTGTGTTTGCTGGATTTACTTATAGATGTGAAAATGCTTCACGGCAATAAATCATTCCTTTCAAATAGTGGCACTTTTGTAAACTTCATGCATTTGCGGGATGAGCAGGAGAGCTGAGAAATGTTAGGAAAACAATGCACCAAACATACAAAGCTATGCTAGCTGCTAGCAACTGAGGCTCCTGCTTTTCAAACTCAAGAAATACCAATAAATATGCTTCTCACTATTTTGAATACATTCTAATATGTTTGAATAAGTTAATTTCTACACCCATAGCAAATAATTCCTACACTCATGTCAAAGTTTGTGAGTTTGAAGCATTTGTAGAATTTCTATTGTGGCAGCTTGTCCAGTGTTGTCAGTAGGGATCGGCTCCAATTAGACAATGTTTGATGACTTACAAGTTAATATGTTAAGACTCGCATGAGGATTTACACAGCCACATAGTGGTTAACACTAACCTCAGGGTACGAGTGGAGGCTTTTTGAGTGGACTTTGCATGTTCTCCCTCTGCCTGTGTGGAATTTTTTTTTTTTTTATGCTGTTTCTTTCCACTGATGAAAAACATGCACTTCAGGTGATTGCAGACTGCCCACGGGTGTGTCCAGCCCTATGAATACAACCTGATGTGTTGAGGCCAAGGAAGAATGGATGAAGAGGAAACAAAAAAGGCTAAAACATTTCAGTTTCTGGGTAATAAATGCAAAATATAGAGATTACATTCAAGTCTAATAAGAAATAACATAATACTCTATTTTATTATCTTTCTTAGGTGCACCATGTTTTGTATCTTCAAACTTACATCTAATCAACCTAAATTGCAGAAGGTCTGCTGCTCATCCCACGAATGCACGTTGCACGCACAAAGTGAAAGGAGAAATAACCCTGCCTTTGAACAGAGTGGGATTTAATGCCACAAAGCTTTGTTACAAAAAACAATCCACCAATCATGATTGTCTTTACTTTTTGTAATACCTTTAATCTAGTGACACGACTTCACCCTTCAGAGCGACGCGAGAAGCTTTCAAAAACTCGATGTTTGAGAATTGAATGTAATGATATAAGTATGAACTTCCTGAAGATGCATCTTCAAACTCCTTGAAAATGACTTTTGAGTTTTCAGGTTGCAGGACTTTGCTTCTTAAGCTACACAACTTGCTTGATGTCTATAAGAAACAGAATATTGCAACATACCCAATGTTTCCTCTCCCCTTGAGAAATAAAACATGCTTGTTTTCATTTTTTTTTCCTTTTTATTATTAGTGTGCTGTGGATACCATCAAATATTGATCTATGAATCGGCGCAAAATGACGTGAAGCAGTGACATACGATGAATCGAAGGAATCAGTGAAGGAAAAATAGCTGCTTTTATTAAATTAACTCTTTCAATGTGTTTTTCAGTAAGCCACAGATCATCACACCTTTTCAACAAAGACAAAACCTTTATCTCACAACATTTTTTTTTTTGGCCCACAAATCAAATAAGTGTGCAGCAGTGAACGTTACAGCAATAAAGTCATTTATCTTTATCTCATAAACGAAGAAATGATGCTGCAAGTACAAAGTAATATTTCATCTGCAGAGCTGTAGGCAAATCATGGCAAGGATGTGCTTGTGATTTGTGAAACCCTGATTAACAATATATTCAGTACATTTTTTTTTCAAATCCAGCCCATTAACAAGTATCACAAAGGTTATCCATAGAGCTATTCACCTTTTCTAACAATTTGTTCTTTTTTTTTTTTTTTTTTTAATTCAACACAATTCATTACCCGCAATCAACACAAATTTACTCTAAAGGCCACGAAGCCACAGGAATGAGACTGATTCCGTACTTACGACACTTTTTTTTCTTCTAAAACATGGTTCTGATGGCTGATACATTTTGTCAAATAGTCAATTTTGAAGTCAAGTAAAAAAACAAAACATCACAATAAAAATACATAGCAGAATATGGAAAAAGTAAATGGGGTGGGATGGCCTATGAATTATTACTGTATAGAGTCTAAAGTATAGCATGAAGGAAAAAGTTTAAAGCAAGTGATGTAACACAATTTGTATCTAAATGGGGAGGAGGGTGAACTAGTGAAGCTATAGACATAGGTCCTATGCAGGAATCAAGGGCAGGAATCATGTGTTAACGTTTTTCCTCCATGTTCCCAAGATAGGAGTCAACCTGAGGAGAAAACAAACACGGTCTTAGTGTGGCGGATTACAAGATATCAACACCAAAATCTTATTACGTTTACGACACCATCTGATCCCAACAACAGCTAATCCCACACTACAACAGCTAAACAAATAAAAAAAAAAAAAGCCAAACAACCAGAACCAACAATCGCTGTGCAAAACTTGCAATTTCTCACCCTGAAAATTTGAGTGGAATTAAACAAAGCTGAGTGCACAAGTTTCAGGCTTCCAGACCAAGCAGCTCCACATCGAAGGTGAGAGTGGCGTTCGCTGGGATGACCCCTGGATGACCTTTGGGGCCGTAGGCGTAGTCCGGCGAGCAGATGAGCCTCGCCCGCTGGCCCACACTCAACTGCGACGAGAAGGAAACGTTAATAAACATGAAGACACGCGCACACGCTCAGGCTACGCATGTGATCGTCTGATGGTATCAGCGTCAAACTTTCACTAGCATCTGGAGAAAAACCCAAGCAGGTACAGTGAGAAGCTGAGACGAGATCTAATCACCGCCAGTGCTTCACAGTGGGAACAGTCGCTGCTCAGTGAGAATGCGGAGCGTTAAACATTACGGGATCGTTTTGCCTTCACACTCATTATTTCCGGCAGACGACAGTCGCTCCCTGCACTGCGATACAATCTGGTGCAATGTGATGGTGCTAATAAAATGTGTGCAAGACAACTTCTGGTCAGTCTTAAGATTATTCAGAAAATTCTAAAACAAAAAAAATTTTAATTTCTGGCATCCTGTAAAAAAATGGAGTGTCACATTTAATTTCACAATGGCTGTAATGTTCTGAAAGGGTTGATGAGAACTGCATCCGTGCACACATTATACATGTTCATTTCAGTCTTATTTTAGCCTTTGGGTTTTCATGCAGACCAACTGACTACTGAAGATTCATTAAAAGCTTTTCAATCATGGGAGGAAATTGTGGTGCGAGGAAAAAGAAACCCCCAGACAGACACACGAGGGAGAGACAGAGGCATCGACCTGGAAATAAACGCAGATCTTGCTGCGAGGCGACAGTCCCAATCGCTGGGCCAGCACACCCCAAGAGCCTTCACATCATTTCATTTGCACGTGAACCAACATATGTTCAAACAATAATCAGCAGATAGTACTGTGTATCCCAACATGATTAGAACAGAATGGAACTTTATTTATATTTACGGCAAACTGATTCAACCGGACACATCGCACTGAATTAAGTATAAATTATAACCTGGCACTTGTATCTACTGAGTACGTCAGTGCAAACGTTCCTTCTCACCTTGGCTACTCCCTCATCCCAACCGCGGATCACCTCCTGGTGTCCGATCTTAAACTTGAACGGCTTTCCCCTGTCCCTCGAAGAGTCAAACACTTTTCCATCTTCCAGGGTGCCTGAAAAACAAAACCATGCAATTACTTTCAATGATTACGTATGAGGGGATAAAAAAATGTGTATGTGACTGAACAATCCTGTTCCCCATCTCTATCTGGTGCTAGTCTGCAGGCTGTGCATATTATTGAAAATGGGAGCAGAGGGAGAGAGTAAACCACAGCTCTCTTGCAGGTTGCTATGAGAATTTTAAAAGCAGAATGACAACGTTCATCTTCAGTGCATCATTTGATCACATTTTCTGATCCTGCTGGTGACCTGACTTTGTTAGATTAGAGGAAATGTCAAAGAAATAGATAACCAATATTGCAGTGAAGCCAAACAGTGGCAGACACAGCCACACTCTATAACACAATAACGGACAAGATGCCAGATCTACTACTGATTCAAAAAACTGATCTTTTAATGCTTTTTTTTTTTTTTACCATTTATTTAAGATCATATGAGACCAGGCCTCTCTCTATCTGATGCCTCCCAACAGGCTCTCAAGACCACAAGTTGAGAACTACCACCTTACTGGATGATCATGACCTTCTCTCTACCACTGAGTCCTCTGGAAACGAACAGGAGTTTCGTGAAAAGGTTCGGTTCTCCAGCAGCCACCAGACCAGGAAAAGTAACGAGTAACGAATCAATTTCAGGCTTCGCAATCACAGCCGCGTTACTAACTATAACACAGTGATTCCACTCGTCGCAATTAAAAGCGATGATATCACGCGACTAAAATAATCTTTACAGGGTTTAACATGAGCATTACTGACGAGAAACGTCACTTTATCTGCGCCAGCCGAAAGCTAACGTTAGCCACTTAGCTCCCATTAGCTATGACACTGTTAGCAAGGGAGCTCGTCTGTCTTTTCTGATTCAAACGAACAGTATCCGAACAAACTGATGATATTTACACACATACGCGACTAATCCCACCTTTATTGGGATTATATTATCTTAATATTAGTAGATGACTCCTTGGGTGAATCGTTAATCGGTTCACGGATGTTAGCTGCGATGCTAACACCCGCAGCAGCAGCGACCAGCCGCAGTTAGCCGAAGCACAGTGTCCAGTTGCTCACACATTTCATACATTATCCACCAAAAGGACAAACAGGAAATGTGAAGTCGACATGTATTAAATTAAATTAAAAAAAAAAAGCCGTCCTCAGCTCCGCACTCACCGACATAGTGCACCACGACGCGCTGCCCCTTCTTAGGAAATGTCTGTCCTATAAAAAAAAGAGGAAAAAAATTTGAAATCTGGTGTAAAAAAAACAACAACAAAAAAAAAAAACCAAACAAGTCGCACACCCCGTAAACAAAGATTAAACATTTATATTTTACACAAAACGAGTATTTCTCACCGTCGCCCGGACTTATCGTCTCGATTTCTACTCCCATTTTCGCTCTGCGGTGCTCTGCTCTTCCTCTCTCTCGACCAGCTACAATACGAGTAGAGGAGGAAGGAGGGAGGAGGCAGGAAGCGAGGAGGGAGGCGGCAAGGAGACAGGAGGGAGGGGGGAGGAAGCAGGGAGGCAGGAAGCAAGGAGGCAGGAGAGAGGGGGCAGGAAGCAAGGAAGCAGGAGATAGGAGGCAAGGAGGCAGGAAGCAAGGAGTTGGGAAGTAATGCAGCAAGAAGCTAGGAGGGAAGAGGCAGGAAAACAAGGCGAAAGGAAGCAAGGAGGCAAGAGGGAGGAGACACTAAGCAAGGTGACAGGGTAACGGGGAAGGACAGAAAGAGGCAGGAAGCAAGGAGGGAGAGGGTAAGGAAACAAGAGGCAGGGAGCAAGGAGACAGGAGGAGGCAATGAGGAAGGAGACAGGAAGAGATAGGAGGCAAGAGGAGACAGGATGGAAGAGACAGGAGGTGCCATGGGGCAAGTAGGCAGGATGTAGGAGGCAGGGGTGGGAAAAAAAATCCACCAATAGACCACTGCATTACTCATATTATTTTCTGGTGAATGATATTCACTTCAACACTGAAAATCTGAAGAAACACGTAGAGTATTTAATTTGTCACAGTTTTCAGGCATTGAGGCTTGCGGAGTGGCTTTGTTCTCTTGTCTCTACAAAATTCCCACATGTTTGATGCATCGATGGCAATGATGGCAAATATGACTAACCTCTCATCAAGTTCAGGACATGAATTTTCATGATCAAAAACTCTTGTTAAAATATCTCAGATCCCTGTAATTCAAGATCGCTCGTCCCTATATAATTTTGTTTTTTGACATATCTTAAACTGAGAGTTATTGAAGTTGATCTTTATAGTCAACAATATTTTGTAGGTATCTGTTAGTAAACGTTGATGTTCAATGGTTTGGAAGCAAATGAAATTATAAGTACTTGGACAAATCAAATCCTCCTAAACACTGCAATGGTTCTATTCGGTTTCACTTTCTCCTTCAATCATTTAATCTACATTATTCAAAATGCTGAATAACATCTTGTTTCTCACCCCGTCTGACTTTTTATTCATTTTGTTCCCATAGTATCTTATATAATCACAACGTGGTGATATGTGGGTGTTCGCCAAGCTGAAACCTAAAAAATAAAGCTTATGTGAACCTTTTAATGGAAAAAAAACCCCCAAAAAAACAACCCATGAAGCTATGCAACAAACCAAGCCTGCTCAGGATCAACGTCTGAATGCAGCCAGAAACAGCAACGAGATAAAATCCTTCAATTATTTATGAATCCACAGAGCTGCAGGCACACAGCGGACAATATATTCATAGAAGAATCCAAAGGAATATATTTTGAATATTCAGAATATTTATTACAACTTTAGAAAGCAAAATAAAACATTCATGTAGTCAAATAAAAAATACAGACGTGTAAAAATTACATGATTTTTTTTTTGCCTGCTGCATTGAATCATGTTACATTTATTTCCGCTCAACTACAAGCAAAAGCTAAAAAAAACTAACAAACACTCAAGCTCTTTTCTATTAAGTATTAGTTACTTATGAGCCTCATTTAATTACCAATGGAAGATTGAATCAATGTTCGGTTCACATGAATGAAATATCTACGATTGAAAGGCATTTGTTATGAAAACAATAAAAAAAATACACTAATACATTTATTAGCTGCAGCAACACAGATCAAAGTCTGAATAATAATTCAAAGTGTGGCTGCCCTCAGTATCAACATATGATTTTAAAAAAGGAGAGGTAGTTTACATGATGAAAATTGTACTCAGGTATGACTAAAATTACATATTGGTAAAAGAAATACTCGTAAAAGTTGAAGTTTCTAAAAAAATAATATTTAATGATAGTTGTTGGTTCTTAATTTCACCCATAAAAATGAAAAAATTAGATCATTTTAAGTTGATTTATGATGTGAAGAAAGAAATACTGTAAACCGTTACGCACAGATGTTTTGTTGAAGCTTTGAACAATTTCAGAGAGCAACAAACTATTATCTTCTAAAACATGAACTGTTCTTTAAACCCACGACACTTTGGATTTCACGTGTGACCCTCTTGATGAGAAGCCGTGTTTGTTCTCAGGGAAACGTCCACATCTTTCGGCTCCTCCTGATCGATGCTGACGGCCGAGTATTTCTTCACCACGTTTGGATCGGCTGCTCTTTCCAAAGGAGCTTCTTAATGCTTTAGAGCAAACAAACTCTGAAGAGCAATTTTCATCCTGATCGTATCTCGAAGAGGAATCAGAGACACCTTGTGAAGCTACGAAAGCACATGGGTGCAGCTGGAGGGTTGAAAGATCTATGAGTTCGATAGGGGATGATGATGAGGATGATGATGATGATGATGATGATGATGATGAGGATGATGGAGATGTTGCAATTTCTGGGCTGAAATAAATGCAATTAAAATTACAAATTGGCTCCATTTTGTTAATGATGATATAATTTTGTTGTCTTTATGTTTCAGCTTTTGTATCACCTGTAAATATGATCTCTTATTTACTATGTACATAAACAATGTATGTAATATGCTGGAAAAAGTTAATTGTATATTATATGCTGATGATACCAGTCTCGATTGCCCAGGAAAGGACCTGCCGATGCTCATAGACATTGTAGAAAAAGAGCTCACAGCATTAAAAAGATGGTTCGATAATAACAATCTTTCAATGAATTTGACAAAGACTAACTATGTCATCTTTGGAAACCGGAATATCAACAGTCAAACCCACATTCAAATTAATGGTAAACAAATTGAACACATGCTAGTAAATACATTTTTACAAATCACTCTTGATGAAAACTCAGTTGGAGGCCACATATAAATATCCCGAAGTCAAAATCTAGATCAAAATTCTCTCAACTTGTCATAATAACTCCCTTATTCTTTCATATCAGAGTTATGGTATGGAAATAATGAGAAATCATTATAAAACAAACATTGATCCTATTTTTTTTCTTCAGAAAAAAGGCCATTAGAATCATAAATCAAGCTGAACATTATACTCCAACATATCCTCTGTTTGTTGAAAACGTTGAAAATACAAGATATTGTCGACACACGTGATCCACCTGGTTCTTTAGTCTCCGTCTTGTGAAATGATGTTAGAGTATTGCTTTGTCTGCCACCATTGGTTCATAACGGGTGTATGTATGTAGGGGTACGTAGGCTATACTGTCTTGATGTAAGTTCATCCTCAAAATAGGTTAGAAATGGTTGCCAAACTTTATAATGTCTACGGGTATTGCCCCGGCAGTGATTTAAGTTGTCCAAGTTTGAGAAGGGATATCACCTCCTCCATCTAAGGCTTATGGGAGGGTGGCGTAGCCTTCCTCCAGCTCAGGAGGATATTTTGTCTTCGGTAAGTCAAGTCAAATCACCATATTTTCATGTACAGTTTTAACATACAGTATATTTATTCCATTTTGAAATATATCTACTTTCTTGCATACGATTTACAGCCATAATAATGTCACGATCCGGTTAAAGCAATATTATCGTTTTAAGCTTGTAGGTACTCCATTTCTGAACCAGTACTCTATTTAGTCCATCTAAAACAGCCTTCAATCAACCTTAAAACGTTATTAAATGAGGCAACAGTTTTAAACAAACTGTCAAAAGTTTACTTTTTCAGCACTTGATTCGATTTTACCTGCAGGAGTAAATAATAGTATATAAAAGTATATAAAGTATACAAGTAAATACAGGGAAATTAGTTTTATTCCATTTAATGAGGAATAAACTGGAAAAGACAGAAGCTCAATCATCACTGTTCATGAGAATGTAAGCGGGAACTTCTCAGGTGCTACTGGTTAAGATTATAGATACATACAAGTTGAGATAGCAGTTTCCTTAGTTCAGCCCTTTATTCCGAGGTAACCTGAGATAAGTTCCACTATCTTAGATTGAGTTAAAGATTAGCTCAGGCGAAACAAAAGAAAATGGATAAACAGCTCAACCAAGATTGGATAAGATAGGAAAAGATGGATTATTAAAATAGGCACACATTGAAGACAAGATTTAATAAGATGATGTGACAAAGAGAAGTAGGTTCAGATAAAACAAGCAATGTTAAAATAAAACCGGAACATGTAATGTCAAACTGGAATAAGATAAGTGAATCTATGGAGAGTAAAGCTGCAGTTGACTGAGGATGACATAAACCAAGACAGGCTAAGATAAAGTAAACTATGTTAATCTTAGATCATCTTTGATTAATGTAACTGGCTCCTGGCTCAACCTTCAGACTTCATTTTATCACATTCGGTATTACAAGACTCAAATCAGAAAGTGGCCGTATAACATGTTACTCCGTGTTAATATATCTCAGCAGCTTGGCCTCCACAAAACATTCGACTGCACAAAGTCGCTCTGCACTGAATCGGAGACGATCATCCGGCACACAGCTGCTGCCTTCTGCAGAGAGACGAATGAAGCCAACCGATAATCAAGCCTTTGTTTGAGACACTAGCTGCAATAATAGACTGAGAATGTGGACGTGTTCCAATGTTTTTACTTCCTTGGACATTTGCATGTTCTCGCAGACAGGATGCGACTCAAAGCAGATGAATCAGATCAACAGGACTTTGCTTATTTGTCTATGAAGACGTTTTAACCAATTGACTTCATCAGTTCATTCTCTTCCCTTGACTAAGCCGACGGGCCTTCCAAGACAAACAACCAAGTCCAGTTGAACTGATTTATCTGCTTTGAGGCTGTTTTTCCATTGGTTGTTGGTGGCAGTTGTCACAAATTCCTGACAAATTTCGTCGGTTGCAAGTTGGTGACACACACCGTCCACACTCTACTCTCAAAGTACAAAATAGATCCAAAGCTTTTAAGAACTACAAAAAATATCACGATTGCTCATACATTGACTGGAACAGACCAAAATTGCAAAAAGTGTTTACCAGCCATTACAGGACTTAAAGGATTTACTGGTAACACCTTGGTACCAGAAACCACAGCAGAGGTCGGGGCTGTTCTGACAGCTACAAGGGGAACTAGTAGTCTTAATGTTACTGCTGATCATTGTATGACGAGGATTGCAACTATCCTCACTGTTTTTGGTCCAAGAATGCAAAGAGCTTTGCTTAGACATGATGTGATTACAAATTACACACTGCCCTTATAAAGGACAATTGTGATGGAAATCAGACTTGCTGTATTGGCATGTGCTGCCTTCAGGTGGCAGAAACATTGTCAAGGTTTCTCACATTTGTTTTGCTTGCTTTTTTTTCACAATAGTGTTTGCTGGGTCGGTTCTTTAGCTACAACTTTAATTTAAATCTATGATCTCAGCAGACGTAGAGGAGTGAAAATATTACACATTCATGTCAAAATGTGTGTGTAGGAGCTAAAGAGGGAAGAAAATGTGCACGTTGCTATATATCTTTAGTTGGAGAAGTTAAGAAACACTTGTGATTGAACACACACACACACACACACACACACACACACACACACACAACAAAAAAGCTTCTTACTGGAGTTGTTCCCGTAGCTGCAAGCTTTGCCTCTCATTGATCGGATAGGAGTGAAAAAACGCCATCCCCACCAGCAGAAGTGCAATGGGAACTGGCGAGAACAGCAAAATCAGAGCCAGGACCGCACTGTCGTCATGGTTACACGCACCTGCTTTGTAGCCCACGAACCTGCCGATGAGGAGGACAACACAAAATTTGACGGGCCGAGTGATTCACACATGCACGCACGCATGCGCGCACACACACACACACACACACACACCCAAGCACACACACACACACACACACACACATACAGTTCACTCTTGACATATCATACATCCAAACCACATATCAGCTTTAATGAGGACGTCTCCTGAGTCAACAAGTTGCCGGAATATGCTTCA
>OMNM01049047.1:0-14055 GCA_900302745.1 Parablennius parvicornis
AGAAAACTCAGCAACAGGAAAAGGGAAAGGCTGTTTGAATTTCACGTAGCTCCTCCTCCTCTGTGACTCCTGCACCAAACACAGATGAGAATGACACAGACAGGACAGACCCAGTTCAAGTTGAAAATGACAGAAGTTGTCAACCGGGTCAGGGTACACAAAGTGCTTTTTGTTTTGAAGGACAAAGAGAGGGGTGCAACTGCAAATCCACGATTGTCATTTATCAATCACAACAGAATATTAAAGGAATGTGCCTTAACATGTCTGACCTTTCTATAACCCCCGCTGCGATAATAAAAAAAGGTCTGAGCACTACACTAGTAATAACGCTTAAATAGAAAAAAATCTCATCATAGCAAGACCAATATCTCTGTTTATAATCAAAATACTCCTCTGCAGTCTAATCTTTTCGTTTCAGTTTTATTCATACACCGCCAGTTACAACAAAGCTATCACAAGGCACTTAACATTCAAACAAAATGGATAGTAATGCAAGCTGAAGGAAAGTGCACACCAAGCGAAATGTACGGCATAAACCTTCCCAAAAAAACACCACAGCAAAGGAAAGTAAACGTTATCGGAGGCACCATTAAGTCAAGAATAAATAGTGATATGTATCCGAGCCTACCTAAGACATTCCCCATTATATCTGGTCCAGAATGAGGTCTCCTTGTTTAGCTTTGACTTCTGAACGGCTTTGAATCAGGACCGAAAACAACAACGCTGCAGTCAAACTATCACAGTCCTATAGGCACACGGCTGACTGGTTCCTCAGCATTTCTCTGTGTTTCCCTCCAAACAAGGAAAGAAGAAAAGCCTGGTTAAATACCTGCTTAGAAACTTTGGTATGTCAGGCCCTTCAAAAGTTTGAAGAGCAAGTGTTAGACTGAGAAGTAGGTAAGAAACAGAGGAGACAAGCCCATTCAGGGCAGGTTTCAGGGCTGTCATTAGGGTAATGCCAAGGGACCATACTGCGTCGTTCCCTCAGAATAACTATGACCTAATAGTGGGGAAAAAACAGAGATGCAAACCAGTGTGTAATCATGACTATTATGGTCATTTCTCTTGACTAAGCAAAAAAACAAAACAAAAACAAGTGTAGTGTGACAACATAATACGATCACTGCTAATGACAAAACACAAACCGGGTTTCATTCAGAGTCAACTTTGTCCCCAACTACTCCATACAGAATAATTAGCCTCTATTTTAGCACACGTTCTTTGTAGTCAAAGCTAAATCTTCCCTTGAAAGTGTTGTAATCCTCAGTGCAGCCAAGCCTGCCAAGAAAAGTCTTAGTGTGACCCCACCCTGACACATCGGACCACGTGTTCTGATCTACTGACCTCAGACTCGGCCGCTCCTCTGAGCCTCTTACGCAACCTCTCTTTTTACAACTCGGACTCCAAAACGACATGTAGTTTACAGCGCCCAGGAGAATAAGGTGACACCACAAACAGGGTTTCAAATAAAACCATTCCTGCTGTTTCCCAATCCAAAAGGAAGCAGCACTTTTCTGAGGGAGACAGTTATGACAGATCGACAATCCTCAGACTCGAAGGCTGCCCTTCCACATCAATTTCATATGCAGACATGAATTAATAAGTCCTCCGATACCTCTAAAAGCCACCTGTGCCTTGTGTCACCTTCCCCAAGCGGCAATGCAAGAGCAAATCTAATACCTGCCACAGGCTATGTTAAGAAAACAGGTCACAGCGAGAAATTAGGTTAAAGGAGAAAATTGGAGAACGTATTTACATGCATAACAGTAAAGTGATTATCTTCAGCAAACATGTTTACATGCCAGTCAGCCAGTACAAAACTTTATCCCCTCTGCATCAGAAAACACTGCATATTTAAAGACATCGCTCATTTCACACTTTGAAGCTTGGGGGGAAGATTTCTGGGATTTGGTTGGACTACGTGGTGACAGGTTAGGATTTTAGGTGGAAGGACACACAATTTCAGTTTATGATTATAGTTACTGTATTATAAATAGATATTGAGGGCGAACCAAGAAATTACTCAGACGTATTAGTTTTTTACTCGGTAGGCCCGAATGACAAATTGAGTACATGTAAGTTGTTCTAAAATCCAAGGATACAGATGTCCAATTTATTCATACCCTTACGTTCCAGGTTGTGGTCTGATGCCTTAATCCTGTTAGCAAATTCTCCTGAGGTGGAGTCCACTAGGATCTGTAACAAATATACAGGATTACACATTGTTGAAATCCCCCCCTTAGCACGGGTCAGAGCTTATGATGATAAGACCCTAAACACCCTATGACCCACGTTCATCACTGACAGCGTGTCCAGATTGTTCCATAGTGCATTATGAGTGTGAGCCTCTACACCAAATCGATAAAGGTCCAAGAAACGCAGAGACTTAAAACCATAGCATTTAAAGATAAAAGGAGTGTAGTCTGTCATTATCTGATCAAACTAAAAAGCTAAGCAAATAGGTTATTTGATAGGAAGTTGATCATGAAACTAACAGTCAATCCGCACAAGTTTCAGTACTCCTTTTATTGGACAACCTTCTTCTATGATGTCTAGCAGTTGGGCCTTATTAGTACAGTGTCACTGTTTGTAATGAAAAACACACAGGAATATCATTTTTTGACAGAAGACAGAATTGTCTTTTGATAGAACAGCATGTGCAACATCCTGTAAAACCCAGACAAATTCCCCATTTTGTTAATACAAGCAGTGTAGCAGAGAGAGAGAGAGAGAGAGAGAGACCATTAAGAAAGTGGGTCTGGGACAGGAGGCGACAGTTCACTTTTCTAAAGCATACAGTCAATTGATTCCAGGACAAATCTTTAACTATTTGAGAAGCTCAGTCAAAGTCCAGACATAAACCCTGATAGACCTTAACGTAGGGAGACCTGAAGATGGTTTACGGAGGCTTCCCAGTCTGACAGAGCCTGAAAGGATCAGCAAGGTAGAATGGGATAAACTGGTGCTCAAAGCTTGTAAAGGCTTACCTAAGAAGGCTTAAAGCTGTAATTGCTGTCAAAAAGGCATCCAGTATGAAATGAAATGAACTGTCGGGATATTTTCTGAAAGGTCAGTTTGGCTTTTTATCTGAGCTTTTTAGATATTAAATGTAAACTTTAAACACTAAAAGGAAAAAAAAAAAAGAAAAGAAGATAGTCAAAGATATTTGAACTAAATGGCAATTTCATCTACATCAAATTAAATCGACAACATAAAATGTAAGAAGAAAAAAGATCAGTCTTAAAAATGCAATCACATTAAGTACGTAAGATGCATGTGTGAAATTCTGAGAGAGATCCTTCTGAAACAACATGCAAGTAGTGGTCATCTTAAGTTATAAAGTAACCCAAACAACAGCTGTTTATATTAGTCACCTTGACTCACGACCGTGAGCTGAAGGTTGACAGATTACGAGGATCGAGGCCTTTTGCGAGTCTAAACTGATTCTCGCTATCTCAGAGTCAGCCGGAATAGGTCTACACTAGTATAACGCTACGTGCACAGATTTATGCTCTACTTGTGTTCGAAGCCGTGAAAGCTTTAGTAAACTGTGTCAGGATGCCACTTTATACAAGCTGCCAAATCAAACAAGGAGCATCAAACTTGTTTTAGTTTCACGGGCCCCTTATAGCCTAGTTTTACCTTAATAGGGGCTGAACATCACAGAGCTTGTACAATAACACCTAAAAAATACACACACGAGTTGGATATGACTTTTCAAACGGTCAGTTTGTGCATTTTGTTCATATCACTGGTTGATGTTTGTAAACTGAAATGGCACACATTAAAGGTACAAATTTAATTAGTATTCAAACACATCATAATAAATGGTTTTTATACTTTCCGGAGAGAAAATGGAAAACACGTACACCCATAAATGCGCTCGAAATCTAACCAGTAATTTGCATTCTATATTATTTTGTGCTTGAAAGAATATGGCTGCTTACCGAGAGGTGTTTTGTCTCGCTGCTTTCTATATCCAGCCGAAACATCAACACTTGCAAAAAAACAAATTAATTGTGAATCAAAAGCGATCAGAAGATCAATATCTGGCCCAAAGCATAATAATCTCTCCGATAGTGGCAGTGCCTTGCTGTGACATTGATTCAACCCAACTGAGGTGTTTTTTTGTTTTTTTTTATCTTGTGCACTTATAAACACATCTTGCTATAACTCTGTGAAACACATGGCTGAGAAGTCACTTAAAGCAAAACATAACTTTTTTTTTAACCATTTCTTTTTGAGGCCTCTGTGGGAAGTTCTACACAAAACTTCTGAGACGGCCACATAAATATTCCTCTTTGATAAATTGCCATCACCTTAACACATGCATGGGTCCTGAAAGCAGTCCCCTTGAGTCTAGCCCATTACACCCGTCACGTGTTGTCTTACTGAAAGCAGAAATTTGTTTTCAAAAGGCGAGCGACACTACTTCGCAGACATTCGGCAACGAAATTGAGATGAGTTGAGAAATGACTGCACATTATCCCGAATTTCATTTGCAGAGAGTCTCAGAGAGGCACCGCACCACTTGATTACTCTGCATTGCTGAGCTAAAAGTGGCAGGAAAATCTATGACTCAAACAGAGCTACTTGCAGAATTTTGATTATTTCTTCCAGAGACTTACTATTAAAACAAAAAGAGCGAAAAAAAAAAAAACATCTTAAAGTTGTCTCCGCTGTTGTCGCTGGCAGTACAAACAGTATTGAGTACTTGTTTTGCTAAATAGTTTCATGTCCATTTTGAATTTCAGTTGTTTTAAAGACCAGAATTTCATGATTAAATGTTTAAGTCTGCATAAAGTTTTGTGCCTGTGTGCATTTAATGGAGGTAAGAAGATAAGATCTCTCCAGCGCACCTGTAGCGGAAGAAACACACTTTTATTTCAGACACATGGATTACGTTTCTGCCGACACAATCAAGTTCCAGACGAAAAGTCTCATCCAAGATTCAGAGACTGATAGCTGGTCAGGTATCTCCGCTCTAAAAATGAAATCGCCTGCATCTAATTCAATATCCCCTTAAATCTACAGCATATTCACTCTCTCGTTGTGAAAAACAAATGAAATGTACGGTGCATATTTAAAACCTGACCGTGGCTTCCTGTGAGAAGGCAAAACTATCCTGAAAATAATCTGGAGTATTTCAAACAAAAAACCCACAGGCTCTCAAGCCTGTGTGACACATGATTGCTTCCAACTTATCTAGACTGACCTAGAAGCATTATGTAGCATGTGGAAGCTTTGTGGGGAGCATTACAGTCCCATAACTAATCTCTCAGCAGCGACCAGACCGTCCCCAAAGACCCACCGCGCTTAATTGCCTCTTTCAAAAACAGTGTACTGACTTTCCTGATAAAGCCAACAATTTTTGGCGGAGTAAAATTCACCAGAACCGCCTCGTTCTCCAACAATGACCTGTCCCCGCCACTAAGAATAGACGCAAAGGTCCACAATCTGTTTTGCATCAGCTTACGAAAGCTCCCCAATCATAGCGATGCGTTTGCAGGCAAGTCAGTAAATTGTCATCCGATTTTTGCAATCGTTCGCTACTGTGCACGCTATTAGACTAATGACACGGACAGGAAGTGCTGACGGAAGCCCCGACAGAGTGATTGCTGTGAGCTGATGTAACAAATCAAGTGATACAAACATAAACATGGTCCTTTACAAAATGCCTAAAACTCGGTTGACAGTCCCTGCTACGTATTGACACGATACGACTTCTCGTTAGCGAGAGAGACACTGTAGACATCTTTTAGGGCAATGTGGAATTCTCATTGTGTACCACCTTGGCGGATTTTCCAGCGCGAAAACACAAAAAGTTATTATTAGTTCCCAAGATGTTTTCTGCTTTCTTCTGCTCTTAACAGCTGAAAATGCTTTGCTCATATCGACACACCCAAAAGCAAAGGAATGTCTCCTTTCTGGAACAGAAACTCTTACTCCAACTCACAATCACTCTGTCAATAATTACCTAAGCGAATGATGTCATTTCCTGGAGATAAACACATACCTGTTCTTCTTTTATGAGATGAAACTGAGGGGTAGATTAATCAAGAAGAGATGCATAATGCTGTGTGGTGTGGAGACAGTCTGACAGCATCACCTCCACCTCCATAAAGTTAGAAACACAAGAAGGAAGTCGTTCAGGAGCTGCACCCAATGCCTGCCTCTCACATTGGACCTCAACCCAGACAGAATGTTGCAACAACCCCAGGCCTATGTGAGCATGAGTGTCCCCAGGGCAGGGCTCGTCTCGTAGTAGAGGCAAGAAACACGGGCCATTTAAAGTCTGTGCATTAGGAAATGCACACAGACTAGCACCATATGCATACACCCAGAGCTCTAATTTATCTTGAGAGATTTGTTTGCTTATAAAAGGGAATATTTGAAAGATGGCTGCACAGATAAATAACCCATGTTTGCACAGTGCAGCTGCGAAAAAAACACAACACTGAATTCCTGTGGATACAACCCCACAGTGATCATTCACCTTCAAAATCATTTCCTCACAACAATACCTCAACTAATGAGGAACTGAGAGGCTCAGCCAAAGCCTCATCAGCTGTTTTCAACATGTCACCAGCAGTAATATGTTGTGACAGGATGGGGCATAAATTACAGTGATTGCATGCAAATCCCTTAAATAGAATCTGAATTTGTGCTTGACAGACATGATGCATCCTGTCACACGTTGTTAGACAAATACATTTAACACTCTAATGCCTTTTTGCATGCAATTACAATGTAAACACAGCAGCTACAGGAGGAATTATAACAGAATAACATTGTGCATCTGTAAAGGACTTCATACAAAAATGCTAATTCTCGGTGTGACAGAAAGACTGTAAGACACATTCAACTTCAGATATGATCAAGTCGTTGGGGTATTTGTTATGAAACCTCATTTCACAGATAAACCACACATCATCTCAACTCCATGAATGCCTTTTCCCCCCCTCCTGCTGTGTGGAATCACCATCTGGTATCCTATTGGAGATCAAATCAAAACTTCTGTGTTATACATCATGCAAGGTCCTGCAAGATGAGTTAAGCAGGAACAGCAACGCTATCTGAACAGGTATGAATCGAAAAAGAAACTCAGCACTGCTCGTCCGGCCTTTGTCCTGGTGCTCACAATACGAATTCTCCAATATTATCTCAGAGCTGAATATCTCAGCACACTCAGCATTTTATATGGATGCTACTTACAGCAAGAGACAACCTACCCTTAAAAAAATAAAGCAATGCAAAGCTAAATAACTCCTTAATATTGATGACTTTTGTACATCCATGAGCAATAGCTTCTGTATTTACTGTCATACAAACACATTGCTCTGACATGTTTTTCTTAGTGTGAGTCACCATATGAGGAATAACGATCCTGAGAAATCACTGTTTTATCAATGTCTCAAGGGGATGTCATGGATCCACATTCACTGAATGATATACTCTATCTGTAAGCATGAAATAGCTTGAGTCCCGAAGGTGGTTAAATTAACATTCACATTAGAAGACAGAACATCGCTGAGAATTCTCCAAACAGGCATCGCAGTGCTACATTGCTCACACCATTATTATGACCTATCTGGCCCCCCGACTGCTGTTTGCCAAATACCCCGTGTGAAACTAAACCTAACACCTGCAGATGACCTAGAAAGTTCACAGCTAGCCACCATTGAAGCTCCTTTACTTGCAGTGGGAAAAAAAAAAGCAGCTCATAATAACATGTAACAGACAACATTCTGGATGAGAGTAACTGGACCAGCTGAGGAACTCAAACGTGACCATGAAGAATATCGCTAGGTATTCTTCAACGCCTTTCTAATGATGTGTCGTAATTATGAGCAGAAAATATATTCCATTTAAAGTGGCCAGCAATATTTACAGGAAATCTTCATATTCACTTTTCCATTTGAGCTGTAAAGAGGATTATTTTCTTTGATCCAGGATCTAGTCCAACTTTATGTTCGCATCGCACATTTTACCGCACGAAGCGGCTCTAGTCAAAACTAGTCAATGTGGAAACCACTTAGGAGCACAAAGATAAAACGTTGAAACACAATGTGCCATCAGTATAACTTCGGAACTTTGTGGAACTTGGACAAACATATACAAACAAAATCAAACTCCTGCTGCCGCGATGTGTTAAGAGAGCAACTTGAAAAGCAGAGTAGATGATGAGAGGTCTGAGGGCTGTATGTTGAAGCCTGATTTGCATTGGCAGTCGATGTTCGATGCCCTGAGCTCCACAGTCGACTCTTCAGGGGTCAGACAACAACACGCCACGATCCATTCACGTTTGAGAGCAGCAGCTGAAATGTACACAATGTGATGTCAAAACAAAGCTAAAGAAATAGTCTCAAAGTAAAAACCGCTTTTCCCTTTGAATGAAAAAAAGCTAAATCTTTTTTATATAAATATGGAGAGTGTGCCCATGCTCAAAGTATGCTACGTTGTTCTTTTCATCATAACATAATCAAAAACTATTCTCACTGACTTGCCAAGTTACTAGGCACACTTGTACAACTACGACATAATGTCAATAGGTAATCAATCAATTATATGGCAGCAAATCAATGTACGGAATGTAGACATGGTCAGGATAAGATGCAGAATGAGCAAGAGGAAAATTGTGACTTAAGTGACAATGAAAGTGGCATGGTTGTCGTTGCCAGAAGGAGAATGGTCTGAGTATTTCAGAAACTGCAGATCTAATGGGATTTTCATGCACAACCATTTCTGAGGTTGATAGAGAATGTCAAACAAAAAGAAGGCAATATATATAAGCCAAAATATCAGAGTGATACTATAAAATATGGATCCGTCCTGCCTTGTATTCACAATTCACACTGCTGATGGGACATTAATGACGCGTGGCATTATTTAAATGCCACAGCCGATATACGAGTGTTGTTGCTGACCATGTCCATCTCTTTATTACCCCAGGGTGTCATCTTCACACAGAGACTTGCAGTGGGATGATACACCATGTCCCGACGTTCAGTTCATCTTAAACAGATTTCTATAACATGGCAAGTTCACGGTGCTCCAACATCGTCCTCAGTTACCGGATTTCATGGATGTGCAGCCAACAAATCTGCAGCAATCCTGTGGTGCAATATTGTCACTATGAACCAGAACTTCTAAAGAGCATTTCTGAATCCTTGTTGGATCTATGTCACCAAGAATTAAGGCAGCTCTGAAGACAAAAGGAGTACAACACAGAGCAAGAAAGGAAAAGTGTATCTAATTTCAGCTCAGGCATACAAACTCTTTTGTCGTTCCAAGTGGTACAGTGCATATCAAAAGTGATAAAAATACAAGTAGACACAAGTAAAAATAAGTTTTATTTGTGCTTTACCAAATTCACACTAGTCATTAGTTGCTAAGAATGTATTGAATCGCCCAAGTACTGAAAGTCAAATGGGGAACACGTTTAAATTTGGTTGTCTTTGGCAAGCAGTTATATTTCGGTCCGCACTTTTCTGGAAATGTTCCCACCGTTTCTCTCAAAGCCGTGACCTCAAATCACTGCATATGAAGAAATCTCACATTACACGAACATACTTTTGCAGGAGGAACAATTTTGTTCATTAAAGTCCCCAAGCTGGAAATCCCCCAAAAGTAACAGTTCATTCTGAAGCAATGGAGCCGACTCCAACATGGTACTTTCCACTATGCCCGAGACGAGTGATCTTTTGATTTGTTGAAGGATTGGCTTCTTGTTGCAGATGGATATTTTTTAAGAGAAAGCTGTAAAATGTGACCAGAGATGACAGGCTACTGCAAAGAAGTCAGCTTAATAGAGTGCACGTAAAAACAGCTATGATCTTAATGGATATTAAAAAAAAAAAAGAGTGCCGCTTTGTGGTGCACAATGAAAAGCTGGGGGGACTGAGTGAAAATCACAGGCAACGTCCTAGAACATAAAATAGCAATAATACTCCAACTGAATATTTCATTGACTATCTTTTCAGTGACTGCTTATTAAAACTGTGGACTTGTCTTTTTGTATATATATAAAAAAAAATGGAGTTAATTTGCACTGATGGCAGTTAAAATGATCTCCATTAAAATCAAATTGAAAGAAAAAAAAACGGATAACATACAACTCGATTAAATAATGACAAAGCTATCTGGAATGTTTCGAATTATTGCATGCAATCAAACTATCGGGATGAAACAGTACCAGAGTTCATCATTCTGCACGTTTCAACGTCCTTGACTAGAAGACGTATGGGAATCTTTACAGAGTCTGACAAAAAAGGTAAACACGAGAAGCTGCACTGATATGAATGCAGTGTTTTTATTAGGTGCCACTATATGGATCCACCGTTAAAAGGGGGATTTAATTGAAAAAATAAATCACACTCCACATGTTGACAAAATAAATTCCCCCTTAGTTCTACTCTGTGGTGATTCATGGAGGGGGTGTATGACTTTGCACTCCCGCAGCAGTATGCATAGCTTCATTTAGAGGCACTGCCTACAATTTATATCCTCGGGGTGGGGTGTTCCAGACCGCAAGAGCGGGTTCATCATGTCAAACAGACACACTCCTGCAAGTCTCTTCTCATCTTCACTGTGTGACATAACAACACGTCATCGCTTGTCCTCGGATTAATATCAAAGAAACACACACCCATAGTGTGAGTAACGTCCCCTCTTCAACGTTTTGGGGTTTAAAAAGAAAATAATCTGGAAATAATGCGAGTGCACCTGGAAGTGAATGTTGATAAAAAAAAAATAAAAGATCTTGGCATTGTTCAGGGTTACTGGCGCACGAGAAAAAAGTGCACTTCAGATGCCAGAAAAGCTGTTCTTGTCGAGAGGAGAATGAACCTTTTAATGGGTTAGATGTGGCTGTAAGCTGTTACCATAGAAGTCAGGGATTCTCCACTAAAGTGGCAACACTTTATACATATCAAACAGTAACGTGCATGTTCCCAGCTATTCTTAAGACATCTCCAACAGCAGTGTCTCCTTCATTTTGTGCATTTCGATGTGTGCACCCCTGCCTTAAGGGGACAAGTTAGTCCACTTTGATGTTGTCGCTGTATCAGGTTACTCTGACGGAGGAGGGAAAAGATACAGAATGAGCTTTGATATCACCCAGCCCGCATCTGCTTCTCAACTCTACAACCAAACGCAAATCTCAGGATCTATAAAATGTCATTTTAAATGTCATATGCTTGAACTGTATTTACTTGTTCATTTCCAATGTCAACGGCTCCTCTTTCCTTTCTCAAGGTAATTTCACTTTGTTGCAGTGTTCTAAATGCCTTGACATTTAGGAAGTGGGTCTTTTTTTTTTTTTTTTACAGAAACAGGTGAGGTGGATAAATCCTGCAGAGTGTTTAAATTTCACTCACAGTCTGGGAACAACCAAAAGTCTTGTCGTCGGTAGAATTGACACTGGAATTGGGAGGGGGTGCCCTCATCTTCTGACTAAATACAGCCACCAAGTGCACTCGCATACCACTTTGCGTTGACATTTGATCCCGCAAACAAGCAATTTCAGCTTTAAAAAGGGTCTAAACGGAGTAGCAGACAGCTGAAGTTTATGTTGGTGGCTTTATTAGCTCAAACAAAAAGGCCAATTGAAGGATTAGTCCATTGGAAGAGAATGAGTCCAGTTATTTATCAAAACATCCCTCTTTGCTGGTTGTAGTTAATGAAGGAACAGTCTGATAGATTGCTGTAATAGAAATGCTTGTGAACGTGCAGCAATGTATGAAAAAGCTGGTTCGGTTCAAATCCACTTTAAAGCAGTGTTTTGAGGGTTTTACAGCAGCGTGACAAATACATGGAGATGAAATAACTGTTTTCCCAAAGTACACGTTCACAACACATTTTCTTGTAAGTTCAAGAGAGGTTAACTTAATTTCGAACAAAGAGCTTTAATGCAAAATCCAGTTTCACAGTGATGATAGTTGCAGACAATAAGCAAAACTTATCACAGTACAAAATAAGCATTGTCTTTCCTATCGATCCCGACAGACATCAAATGGATCTCGTATATGGAAAACATTAGGAAATCCAGCATTCAGCTAAAAATTACTCAATGTAAGAGAAAGTATTGAAGGTGGCTAGGGAAAGCAACGTGGTTCAAGGTGTGTCTAATACTCCTATACTTTGAAATCCTCTGATTTAGAAACTTTTCATCTGCCACTTTTGAAATATTTCTCAGATTTATTAAGCAAACATAAACCTGAAAACTCAAATCTTTTGAGGAGACAATTACCCGCTGTTCCTGTTAAAACATCTGATTTCAAATGAAGGTCTTAAATTGTATCAATTATTTACAGCAATGTGGCTAAAAAACAACAAGAAATTAACGAATTATCTTCAGTTATTCCAGCATTATCCACTTCACTGGCATTACCTCGTCTGCCACACTCCCCTTTACCATTGAGAAAGAGAGACCGTATCTGCCCGGGGTGATAATGTGAGCAGCACTTTGAAATATTCAACAAGGTATTATGTGCCCAAGTTGAGGTAATTCTACAGCCAGATAGGATTAGATGAATGAGATTGTTTCAGAAATGAGCTTGCAGGGAAGACTGTGGTACCGTCCCAAAGCCCCGTCACTCGGCTGCTGCGGTCCACACACAGACGCTGATGAGGGGCCGTCATTCAGACTCAGCAAGTTGGGCCTATGGAGAGCTGTTTTACTGGACAATATTCTATTGTGTCGCCTAATCTCGAAAAGCGCTGACATGCTTTGTGTTCTGTATTATCATTAGCTGTCCTGGATCCAACCTAGAGGCATGAAATCTGGGCTTCTGTCTGATCTGTATACCCAGTTAGATCAACAATCAGCCAGCAGCTGCACATGTCACAGCTTATCCACACATGCCAATGTGAGATTGAAGGCAACATACACAAGAGTTATAGCCCTTTAATTGGTGCGTCTTAGTTTTGTTTTTTTCTTCATTTGATTGGAAGGAATGTCAACCATAGGAATTAACAACATATTATAGTGCAGAATCTTTTCATTCAAATTTTCACAATGATTTTTCTTTCTTAAAATCTGAAAAACTGCACAATGGAAATTCCATTTTTGAATAGCTGTGGTTTGTTTTTAAGGGAAACGCGAGAGAAAGAAAGCCCAAACTGAAGGACAGAAGGACGCTATATCAGGCAGATTTCATGAAAAAATCAAACTCATATGCCAAGGGATGAATACAAGCTTTTCTTTGGTTGATTGTTACTGCTACCATGAACTATTATTATCATCCCACATTGGCGCTACACCAAAGTAGCAAAGACAACTTCACAGGAAACAAAAAGCATGGCCCCTGAACACCACTCACACTTTTCAGCAAGTCTCCACCATCACACAAACTCTCCCAGTAATACAGTTTTTAGTAAAGACCAACAATCAAACAATGCTTCTGTTCTCTAAATGTGACTGGCACTTTTTCTCACTGTCTTTGTGTCTATAAATTCGTTATGGCGCATGCATGCCATGGCGCTAGAACACTTTTTTTTTTTTTTCATTCTTAAAGTGAAAGGGGTGGTGGGGGCAGACACTTTTTCCTAATGTAGCACAAAGAGGCAAATCTGACAAGCAACATGGGGGTATGGGATTAAGCCCTGGTGTAGGGCCAGAATTAGAGAGGAAGAAAAAAAACTACAAGAAGCAGAGCCCTGCCAAAGAACATTTGTCAGTTACCATTTAGAACTGAAGACTGGATCAACCATATATGCAAGTATTTGCATAAATTTTTTTAGTTTTTTTTGGGTGCAGCAACTTCAGGTCAATATTTGTGCCATTTGTAAACATTTAAGTTTACACATGTAATGAACAGACTTTACTCAACATGCATTGAAATTTGCTACAGTTGAACAGATAAATGGCCTAGTAGTGCGTGACTTATGAAAGTGCCATCTATCTGGCTGCACGTCTGACCTGCCTCTCTCCGTATGCCCAACACATTGCCTCCGCTTACAAGCAAAGAAAAACAAAAACAAAAAAAAAACAGGAGGTGGAGTTTGACTCTACAGCTTAGAATCCCAATGCTGTCTCTGTTTCAGAGTAAACCA
>OMNM01049048.1:0-13960 GCA_900302745.1 Parablennius parvicornis
TAACACATACTTAAATTGAGCCATTATCACGTATTTAGAATTCATGAATATCAAAGACCCAGTCCTCCCACCAAAAGTCCCATTTGCACCCATTGGATAATCTAAAGTTGTAAAAAACATTGATATTTTTTTATTTTTCAAAAACATTCATTCAAAGCTGTGTAGTGTCAAAATTCAAGTCAGTATGTCTCATTCAGCCAGGATCAACATCAGCTTCTAAAAATGTGTTTGTTTTTTTCCCCTTACTACGTTCTGAAACAAAGATCATGACTCCACAAGCACCAACAGTGTTTAGTCTCTGCTGTAATCCAGGCGAAACAAATCGAGACGAACACAAAGGTCAATCACAAACAACAGCAGCCTGAATCCATGCAGCTTCACCTAATCTTTCCTCCTCGTTGCTCGTCCATTCCAGATCCTGAAGACGCACCTGAGCACAAAGTTTTTGTTTTCAATCAGAGAAGCAGTTTCGCTGCTTGAGTCAATTCTTCATCGAATTCTGTAGATCTGACAGGCAGTTTTGGTTCTGAGTGAAGAACTAAAATGTAACATGGTGGCAAAAAGCATTTTGTTTTTACTTGGTTTCTTTTTTACAAATTTGCGTGGATGTCCTCATGCCGCAGCACTTTATATGTGATCCAGTAGAAGATGTTGAATATGAGAAAGCTCAGGGGGAAGACGGCTCTGGATATGGTGTCGATGCGTTTGGCTCGGTCCACAAATCGCTTGTGAAGTACTTCTCCGTCGTACATGGTGACCGGAGGTGGCGGGGTGAACACGGTGGCCCCCTCCACAGCGGTGCCATCTTTGGTCTGCAGGCAGTGACCCAGTCCGTAACCCCGGAAGTAAAAGCCCCGGCTTTCCCTCACCAGCTCTTCCTCCTGTGGAGTCAAGCAGAGAGTTAAAAAAGAAAAAAAGCAGACTGGCCTCTCGCTGTCAACAAGAATTAACACACGACCCGCTCGGCGGGTGTGGAGGCACAAAAGGGCAACAGAGTGCAACATGATGAGCACTTCCATCGAGCAGGATGAAGGAACCCTGTCGGAATATTTAGAAACACAACATAAGTGTGACAGTGGTTGTAGATGCAGTATCGTCTCATTGTGCACCACTCATGTGTGAAGGAACATCTCTAAATGTGGTTTATGGAACTGTAAATATTACTACGTCAATATCAATGCCACAGAGGGTTTCTGGCTCAGTGTGAAAATCCCAGATCAATTCTTGTTTGTTGATTTTTATACATGAAGCAGAGGTCAAATTGATTTTAGTTCATGGACAAGATATAGCAGACCAGCACAATGATGGCATAAAAACCTGTTTATACAGATGGCTTCCAGATTTACCTTTTGTTTTAAAGTAGGGCAGGGACTTAACTATGCTATTTCACTTTTTTTTCTGTAATTAACCGTGTTTTAAAATTAATCATGCTCCAATTCCTTTGAGCTCCCAGGTTTCTGATCACACTGATACGCCATTCAAAAAACAGCCGTGGAAAGCGGCTAATGGATGTGACGGAAGGAACAGATGAAGGTGCAGTTTTACAAACTGTGGGCTGAACGTGTGGATAATGACATGGCTGTGTGCAAAGCATGCAACAAAGAATTCTTCTCTTTCTTGTCATGTCTATGACAATTAGCTACTTCACATTTCTGAAAGAAAAAAATCTCGACTGTAACGTTATAGAGCTGGTGATCGGAGGTTCACAGGTTCGACTCCCACTGCACGTAGGTTACCACTCAACTACTTATGAGTAGTTAAGCTTAACTATGATCAGTATTAATCGATAACAATGCTTTCCTTAAGGAGGCCAATGAAATCAAAGTATCCTGGGTTTATTACTGTATCGTAAAAGTGTCAATTCTATCCCATGATTTACTTCTTACAATGTTTTCAGTATTTACATTTTGACCAGATATTATTTGCGGTTTTAACGTGGTGACTGTTTTTGCTCGAGCCATACGACCTCTCAGGTTCATCGACACTTCAGCAGCTGGGTCTATTTCAGGAGAAGCAGATGAGGCCTGAACAGATTTTACCTTGAACTTTTTAACACTCAGTGAAGCTGCTTCTTCTTTTTTTTTTTTTTACTGGGATGTTTCTATAACAAAAAGAGGGTAATCAGAGGGCATCTTCAACAGGAAGCAAAAGGAAATTTGTCATTGTGATTATTAATGAAAAAAATAACCTTGACCTCTGTTTTGCAGCTCATTTCAAAGATGCAGGATGAAAGACCTTTCAAAAATTCTAATAAAAAGGTTAAAAAATATTAACAAAGTCATGATCTCACAAAAGAGAAACTTGGCATTTTGCTGTGATGAATAGTGGGGCTTTTTTTTTCTTTCATACAGTGAATGAGACACTGTTCTCGCCCTTTGAAGAGAATATTAATAGACATGCAGCTTAAGTGTGACAGCCCTCTGACACTTTGAGAGATTCACTTTAGCAGAGGAAAGTGAAGACGGGATCTAAATTGGATGATTAGTAGTCAGTGTGAAGGGCCCTCAGAGCCTGATCCCTGCGTCCCTCCTTTCTGTCTGACTGACCCGACAGCTTGCCGCTGCTTCGCCGACCTTCACGCACACGGAGGTAGTTACATTCTTTACCTCCGTAAAAGTGCAGGTATTTATGTAAGAACGAACTTCTGTAAGACTGAAAGAACTGATTCAATTTTATTGATACACAACGTTTTTAAAGACATGTAAACATTTTTTATGGTTGTTGTTGTGGGCCAAGTATACTCACATAGTCAAAAGTCCTCAAATAAACAAGTACTCAACAAGTACCTACTGAAGTACATTACCAAAGTACTAATACCCAAATACCTCAAACATCCAGCGCTGCTGATGTATTTCACATCTCTGTCTTTGTCTTTCTTTTCTCATTCACTCCTCTGACATGAACTCTTCCCACCTCTCATCTCAGTCACCTGCCCTGTTCAATCGCAGTCCAAGCTACTTATTTAATTCACCATAAGCTTCTTGCTTCTGATAAAAACCTGCTTGTGAATAACTTTGTGTGGATTATCTGTTGCCCCAGTGGCAAATTGCAGCATACAGGAGGCGGATGGGGAGTTGTAGCTCATCCAGCACAGCTTAATTATCCTCCCAACTCTTTCTTAAACGATACAGTACATCATGTGCTAAAGTCTAATGGTGCGTTTCTCTAAAGATAATAGGTGCTCATCATCTCTGCTTTGCGCTCTCAGCAGCAGCACACTTTGATTTGTTGGCATCACATGGGCTGAACCTGCTCTGATTATCGCAGCACTCTGCAGAGAAGATGTGAGTTTATTGGTGAAATGGTTGTTTTGTGATGGTGATGAGCTGTGTCAATCAGTGAAGCACCGTTTTGAAAACAAATGCTTGTGCACTCGTTGGGAGTAAAGAAGAAGAATTGTACTTTAAGTTAGGAAACTGTTACTGCTCTCATTGTGGGGAAGTAAATGAGAGCATTCCCCGAGCTGTAAAAGTCTTTACTTAAAACAGACGATTAGATGGAGGAGAAACACGAATCAGCTCTGTGGTGTTGTAGTCGGCCTCTGCTTAACAACAAAAACTGTTGACAAATACTGTCCATACACAGAACAACAGAACTGCACCAAAAGCAGAGATATACTGATAATTCGTAGTGAAGGAGGACAAAGACCGATATTTGGAGCAGAGAGTCATTTGGCAGAAAAGTCTAAATATTGGCGTCAAACGTTTGATTAATACAAACTCCAACACTTAAATTTGTTTAAATATTGTACACATACATATATATGTAACATATACTTATATATAAGTATATGTTTATTAAACAGCTCTTCAGATTTACATGTTAACTTAGACAATGGAATCTTTGTTTTAGAATTCTAACAAGAAGTGCAGCGTGCTCCCAGGCTCAGCAGCATGTCTTATAAAGTTGAATGAAAAGTTAAACAAACAAATAGCTCCCTAAAGTTTTCTAAAGTAAATAAGGTTTTCCAAAATTTTTATATAAAATTGAAATGTTTTTTTTTTTTTTTGCCTTATTTTTGTTTTAAGTTCAAACAAAAGGTGCAGGGAGTTCCCAGGGTCAGTCTAAATACATAGCTTCCTGATGTTTTATAAAATAAATCAATCAAAGTTAAATAACATTTATTGTGATTATGATACAAAAAGAGAAAAAGGCTGATGCCGATATGCGTGAAAGTGCCACTAGTAATCGTCCTGGCCGATAGTCGGTACAGCCCTAATCAATATGTAATAGAATTATTGAGGCCTCAACTTTTCTTCTCCCCAAAACTGCATAAATGTCAGTTCACATTAACTTTGATCAACAAAGTCAAAAGTGTAAACTGAATCTGAATAAAAGAAAAATAAGAATAGGCATAAAGATATATGTTTATTTTACATGTAGTGTCAACGAGGCCTCGACCTCTGCCAGGTCGTCATGAGAGTCACTTTTTAAAATAGGTCAAACAATATGCCAAACAATAGGAACTAATGCTGAAGTTTGGTTTGGAAATAGGTGGAAATACTTGAAACGTGAGTGCAGTTAATGATCTGGGAGTCCGTTCTGGGTGTACGTTTCTTTACTCGGTGGCGATGAAGTTTTTTTGATTGAAAAGTGAAGCATCTTCAAAAGCTTAAACAAGTCAAGGTGTTTTCATGACACAATTAAAAAGACAAATATTATGCTCTTTACAAAACTCCAACACTCTTAAAGGAAACATGACGAGAGAGCAGGAACAACTCTTGGTTGGTTTGGGGAAGAATAAAGGCCAAGGGTCAAAGGTTAGATATATTGGTCGAGGTTGAGCGGGTCAATGGGAAGGGCTGCAGGCGCGGGATGAGGGCAGAACATCATGGGTTTGGGTGCAGGTGTGATCTCAGGATGGATTTACGGAACAAGCTGAGCTGCACAATCCGTTTGGGAAGTTGAGGGTTTACACAAGGTTCATTTTCTTGTTTCACTTATTCATTTTGTTACCCTGGCACAGACGCTGCAGTGCTGATTCAGATTCCTGACGGACGAGTTGCTAGCAGGGACTTCATTGGCTTTCCGCAATGACTCGACACTCCCAGGCTGACTGGCAAACACCTCCATTGGAAAGCAACGTAGAGTTGAAAATAATCACAAAAACAGTTATTACACCTTATGTTATCCTTCACTGTAAAATTAGGAGTTATGCCAGAGGTGTTCATTGGAGTTGTAAATTTTAATTTGTTTTGGACCTTCACATCCTGCAAACAAAAAGTATCACAGCGTAATTTAGATTATGAAAACAATATGTGCTATGGCAAAAAATACGGCAATTAAAATGCAAACATCAAGTCGAAAAAACAAACTCAAATAAACGTTCTCGGCTTTTAATTAAAGCGGCTCTGTGCTGTGATATTAATGGACATTATCTGCTGCTGGGCTGCCAACTGTTATTTTCAGTAATTTAAACATGGAGCAGTAGTTTTTTTTTCTTTTTGGTTTTGGAGGGAGGATTCATGCAAGCAGCATCAGTGTGCATCCACATGTTACTGTAAGTATTTAATGCCATTCAGATTATGGTCAGGTGGTTGAAGAAGGTTAGGAATTGATTTAAAAAAAACAAAACACTTTTATTTGCCAGCATGCTTTTTTGTGTGGTAGAACTGTCATATCTTCAATAAAACATTCGGTCTTGAAATAAATGTGCTGTATGATGACAAACAAAACGCTGTATTATTGGCTGTGATATGTGTGATATTTTTGATATGTGTATGTATTGTAACGTATTGCTGCCGCTTCACTGTTGCTTTGTTTAATTCAGTTAAACATTTTAACGTGGGGTATGAGAGCTTGTGCTTGGAGTTGAATACCGCGTGAGAGTTGACATCTGAGACTCTCACATCGTTAATGATTTAAATTGTCAGTTTACTTGAGTAACCTCCACTCAAGTTACAAATCCACCTCAGGAGGTGAGAGGAAGTTGAGCTAAGACAAGAAAATAGAATCCCTCCTCCCAATAAAGGCTGCTTCTTTAAGAGGGCTTACAGTTACTCTGGAGCTCACAGTACAAATACAGCAGTACTGGGAGGTATGCTGCAGCAAAACTTCTCTCTATTGATGACTGTGACTGTAAATTACCCGTGTGTGTCGTTGTCTGTCTCCCTGCTTTTGCCCTGTGAGGAACTGGCAACATGTCCGGCGTGTACCCACTAAGTTAGATAAAGCTGTTCAAGTAAAGAATGACTGGATGGACATTCTACTTTTTCTGGAGCTGCTCAGAGGACAGTTGAAAAGGAAAGAGACGGTCGTACCACCACTACTTACACGGTCTCCGTTCTGACAGAGGACAAGGTGAAAGCTTAAAACACTTTCAATCACATTGAAATCAGTTGCTGAACATAATAAGAGCCCACTATTGAATTTCATATTTACTGTACGTATGAATAGAAAGCACTTGTATTTTCGTTGCATGATTACAATCCCCCTGTTACTGGTCTCATATTTGAAATGAAGTGTCCAAACTTTTTTAGCCACTTGCAGAGAAGAACATTAAGGGCCAGGCCACTGGATTCATGTGTGGTGTTTCTCTTTATTATTGCTGAGGGCCAATTAAAAGTGGCCCAGTCGGGCTGCAGGCCAGTTTGAACACCTTTTGTCTACAATCTCCAGTGTCTCCAGGCGGCTTCACTCCATCCAGCTCTTTTGCCGTCGTTCTTCCTCCCCCACAGTGCTTGCTGCCATCCGAAGCATTTAATATGCAGAATTTTAAAGCATTCGAATGGCTTGTTGACAACAACACCCAGCACCTGTAGCTGGCTTGACATGATCATTAAGTCACTGCTTGTTGTGTACACTTAAAGTCTGATGGGCTCAGTCAGGCGTGCACACAACAAAAGCAGTATGTCGCCTGTATTTCTCTTGTTATGCAGAGGGAGCTCATTATTAGCCCATGAATTTAACACGAAGCTCACTGTTCCTCTTTGTCAGATCTATTCTTATCGTATGATTGGACCAGTAATTCTGCACATCGTGATCAGCAGGTTCAAACTGAGAAATATTGACTTGCAGGGCTAATGCAGGGTGAAGGGATGGTGGTCTCAGCGGTGTTGACGCCAGAAAGGCTGCTGTCTGGTGTCAAATGCAGTGACAGAGGTGAAGGGTCACGAGGCTCCTCCAGGGTCACCGCTCACCATGGAAACAGGCCGAACTGAAACAAGCTAAATCTTCTGCACGCAATACGACAGCCAGCTGTAGCGTGCTGATGTTGTCAGCTCCTGAATCCGCAGAATCTCACAATAACAAGTGGCACGAGTCTGTGTTACAGGGACTGGCAGACAGTGGCGCGTGTGTTCCTCGTTGTTACTCTCTCAGAATCTGCTACAGCGTGTGACACGGCGTGTCAGTGTGTGCACGGTGCCTCCTCGTGAAATCAGGGTTGAGTCAGTGTGTGTGTGCTTTACACTTACTATTCTCTGCTGACGCTGCTTTTTCCTCAGCCTGATGAACTCCTTGTGTTGTCGTGAGACAAAGTTCACCGCAGCGTACTCCAGCAGGGCCGCGAAGACAAACAGAAGGCACACTGCCATCCAGATGTCGATGGCCTTCACGTAGGACACCTGGAAACAGTCATGCAGGGATTAACATGCATCAATCGGGCTGATGGATATTTTGTGTTTTGCTCACAATTTCCACGGCTGTGGACCGTAATGGCACATATCTTTAGGCTGGCCTGGAAGTAGAATGAGTCAGTGGGGACGTGGGCGGCTGACGTACAGCCTGGTGACGGGTCGCGGATCAAACTTCAGAGTGACCCCGGTCGTGTCATTCACGAGAGACGATATGTCACAGCCAATCAGCAACACCCACTGAGCAAAGCATTGTGGGGAAAGTTCATCCAATTGAGCAGCAGTTTGCTGACTGTTCCAGAAAGTGTACACGCCAAGGAGAAATGAAATAAACAAACAGAAAGTGGCATGCATTGTGTTAATTGCTCTCTGCTGAATCAGATTTTCCCTTGTGCGTAATCAGCATAAACACATTTATCCAAATCATCCCTGAAATGATTCTTTTATGCAGCTTTGAAAGGAAGAGGCACGCTCACGTTTCACAGTGTGTTATGGAGTATCACGGTTGTTTAGTTTTTTTTTTAATTAAATATAAGCCTTAAACACAAATCTAATTTCCAAATGAGGTATTTAAGATATGCAGGAATGAAATGTTACAATAGCTTACAAAAATAAATTTTCCTTTTTTTCTTACAGACATAGGACAAAATTAAATACGAACAGTATATTACTGACTGTTGGACTCTGATGTTTTCTGGAGGGTTATTGTACGCACACTTAAGCCCCATCATGAGTATTAACCCCAGATCGTCATACACAACTTGAATTTAATGCTTTTTAACACAGATCCAATGGACTCATGTAACATTATGTCATTATTTATTGTACCTCTTGTTTTGAGCTTCTTCTATTGATCGTTTCTTTTCATTACCAACTGCAATGAGACCTTCTGTGTGTTCTGGTGTTTTTGGGCTTTGATGTACTGGGCTTCTGATCTGTATAACATACATTATTGTGACTGTAAACTGGCTGAATTTGCCAACATGTAAACACTGTGTTTTGAATTTTTGCTTTATTAGTTACTATCTAAAAATCTATGACCAAAACATTGCTTTTTCTTTGTGCCCTCAGGCTTCAGGCAACACATTGTGACCTTCATGATAAATTGACCCCATTCACAGCTGACCTGCCTAAATTCCCCTTCACCAGTGAATTGGCGTGCCTCCGTCAACAAACCGTCACACAGGACTGTCACACGTCCATAAACTCACCTTGGGCAGCGAGGCCCTCGAACCGGAGCTCTGCGTGGTCATCGTCAGAACGGTGGTGATGCCCAGACCAACCCTGGCCGGTGCGGCGTCCATGTTTATCCAGAAAGACACCCAGGAAAGGATGACGATGAGGAGGGAAGGGATGTACATCTGAATCAAGTAGTAACCCATCTGACGTTCCAGGTGGAACTTGACCTCGATGCAGGTGAATTTACCTGCCGGAACATGACATTCCAATAGCTGTTTCTTGAAGTGCTTAGAGCGACAGTGAAGTTTTAGCTGGGATTCTGTGTTTTCATTTGAATGAAAGGGGTTAAATGTTCATGAAATCACAAGCAAGCAGCGAGCTGTAGGTTAAATACCCACAGCAGCCCCGGATGTATGCTTGTCACCGCAGTGAATGTGCAGCTCACGCCTCTGGAGGAATGACCAGCTCAAGCACACAAATCCAATTTGGACTTCTAACATGTGGTGTGTGGTTTCTCAACACTTTAAATGGAATTTGCAATGCACCTGTGTTGTAGTACTTGGTGCAGTAGCCCAAATCCTTCTCCTCTTTCAGCACAAACTGGGGGAGGGTGAGATCGTCAGCCACCTGAACGGGATTCTCAGAAAGCCACTCAAAGATCAGGTCATTCATGGTGTAACCGACTGGAAGGGAAGACAACAGACACAGCAAGACAATTAAACACATTGCTGGATTCACTTGACTTTTACAACTGGAGTACTAATCCCTAGCAGAGAGTCATTTGTAATTATTTTTTAAACCCTGAAAATTTTACAATTAAATTCCACCATTTAAAAATCGCCTTGACAAACAAACTTTAGAAAGAAGTCCATCCCAATGCATCAAGAATTAAAATGCTGAGTTGAAGAATAAATTCAACAGAATATGAAATACTGTATCTTTCATAATATGACAAATAACAGGAAAAATAGGCTTTGTTGGAAATGTGTTAGATGAAAAGACAACATAAATTTCATCATACTGACAAAATTATAGTAATATTACTACTACTAATAAGATAAAGACAAAGAATTTTCCCTCTGGGATTAATAACGTGTTTCTATTGTATCGTATTGTATTTTGCTTTGATGGTTTCAGATTGCTCCACGTCCAGTTTTCGACATCATGACATTGTCAGTGTGGTAAGATCAGTGGTGGCAGGTTTCAGCGTTCCATACGGCTGTATATCATCTGCATAGCAATGCAGATCTACAGTATGTCAAGATGTCAATGCAGATGTCAAAAATAAGAACTGATCTAACGTCTAACAACAACCTCTGTGTTCGTCTGCTTCATTAGTAGAAAAGCAAAATGTGCTGCTGCCTCAAACCAGCTGCAGCAGCTCATCTTCTCCTCTTTAGCTTCGTGTTTCTCTGGCATCTTAGTGTAAAATCTGTTGGTTTAGAAATCAGAAATTCTGGCTAATGAGACTGGAGAGTGAAAGTAAAAACATGGAGGATTGCAGCTCTGCCCATCTGTCGTCCTGTTTGTCACAGTAAAGGTCACAGCACAGCTACAGTCGTGTTGTCATGGATGTTTGAAGGTTACAGAATTGTGAGGACGCGAGAAGCATATCCGCTGAAAACACATTGGATGTGCCGACACACACCGTGCCGAGTAATTCAACTCAGATATTGGGATAGGTTTTATAGCATTTTTGTAAATGAATGTACAGTTTACAGGAGCGCTCAGATAACACCACTCAGGGCAGGTCGGCAATTATTTTAGAAACATCCTAAACAAAATCTCGTATGTGTTGATTTGCTTGATCTTTTTGAAGGTTGCACTCCTTCTCACAGCTGCCTGATTATACGTAAATACATGCCGCACATAATAACGAAGACAACAACAACAACAACCACAATGTTGAGTTTCTTCACATATCTGAATAATACTGATGTCTGCTGGGACCCTTTAGGGCCTGAGTTACACAGGCATCAATTATTCAGGATGTTATACTCAATCGTGCAGCACCGATCTGAAAAACACCAGCGCTGAAACACACACGCATCTTGTTCATGAGGAGAATTCACTGTCATTCACACAACCAAGGGGAATACCAATGATTTCCTCTGATAATAAAATGGTTTTCTTCTTCAGCTGAGAGTCGTCAACACAAAACAGACAGTGCTCAAGGCCCAATACAATGACATTTATAAGTCAGGAGAGTGTATCTATGCATGGGAAACACTATAAGTCACACGTCATCTTCTTTTTAATTGTTAAAAGTCATAACTCTAATAATACCAACCACTGGTTGTCCAGCTCTTTTCACTTAATATATAAGTTACAAAGTAGATTTGAGGTTACGGGATACTAACGGCTCGAGGCGCAAGGAAGCGGTATAAGCCGCATATATGGCGCTTTGATGTGTCGGAATAAGGCGTCCAATGGTTGGCTCTATTTATATATCTATATAAGCCTGTGGCATAAAAGGCCAGAAAAGCACATTGGCCTTGGCTCTCTCAAACCTCCAAAGATGCCTCTTTTTTTCCCCTCTCCCCATCACCCAAGCTTCTTTTTCATGTTGAGCAGATGGTGCTGCCACAGCTCCAGCAGAGGCAGTAAAACCTGTAACGTCCTCTTAACATTAAGCTCTGGCCAAGGTGATCACACCCTCGGGTGGCGTACCGACACTTGTCAACACAAGGCCAAATATCCTCGTGAGACATTTAATCAGAAATGATCACATCTTGTCTAATGGCGTGCGACCAAAACACAAAAGTACCACCGCCTGTTTTATCGGCGAATCCCGTCACCACATAGGTGAAAAAAGGTTGAAGTGTATTTGTATTCATTGTTTGCCTGCATGTGGATCTGAAGAAAAAAATCAGGCTACTTCTTAGAGAAAAAACTCTATCCTGTGAAAAACAACTCTTGTTCTTGTTAAATCAGATAAAGGTGTATGAGATGATACCAGCTTTTAGTTTGATTTATTTATTTGTGGGGAAGTCTTGCTGAGAATATAGCTTCATGCTCCAAGTGCTTCTCTGTTTCACAATTGGAGAAACCTAAATCATTTTGTCCCTGTGATGAGAAATTAGGTCACCTCTGGGCACAGGGGTTAGATCACATATAATAAAAGGAAACAAAATTAAAGTTTTATTATTTATATCCTGGAAATTGGTTTCATGAGGGCAGATATTATCTCTGCTAAAGGGGATGTAGAACTGAATAGAGAAAAAAATGACTTCTATCCGGTTCTATTGGTGCAATAATATTTTAAATTGGCTTCAAAAACATTTTCTTCAATTTTCTATCAAAATTTGAGCCTTTTAGAAGTGCAGCAAATGTAAATGTGTAAAATGCAAAAACACTTCACCAACCGACCTAATAATCTTGCAGTACCTGTAAAGATTTCCTCTTTTTGCATGGCGCAGAGGATGATGGTTGTTTTCACCAGAGCAAATGTAGTTATGTTTGTGCTGGTTAGAACCAGTTTTCTACACTTACAGGTGTAATCAGCAGCATCAGCTATAGCTGGCCAATTATTTCACAATGACTTCATGATGTGAATAAAAATCTAGTTCTGGACGAACACGTAGGCCATTTACTCCCCGTACGAGGACATGGAGACAAGATGTGATTGTCATGACAGGGAGTATCTTTGTGTGTACATAATATTTAACCCAACAAATTAATGAAACATAAGATGCCTCTGGTGGCAATCGCATTGAGTTAGCGTCACGAACGCATGAGATGGAGAGAATAACAGATTGCACTAAGCGTCTGACAATAGAGACTGATCTCGTTTTAACTTTGGATGTGTTGAAAAACACTTGATGGACACTGGATGGTTTGTTACTGTTACACCTGAACAATATCGACGCTCCAAAAGCCGGAACAGTAGAAGAATGGTTCAGTGTCATCAAAGACGCATCTCAAATGGCGAAACCGACTTGCTCTCTCAGGATTCAGAACATTTCTGTCAGATGTTTCTTTGATTGTTTCCTACCATATTATTTCTCTGTGTAAAAATAAGAAAAGGTCAAGTCAAGCGAGTGATGCTCTTAAATGGAAATGTACTTTTCTCTCACTTAACAAAATAATTACAAAAACCTAGACAGGCACAAATGTGCTGTTGCATGCACATGCATGAGGAATATAATCTAGTAATGGAACACACCGACAGATGCACAATGAATGAATGAATGAATGAATGAATGAATGAATCAGTCAATCAATCAATCGATCAATCAATCAATCAATCAATCAGCTGGCTCACCACCACATTTGTGTGCAGACTTTAAAACATTTTCTTTGTTGCAGCTCAAATTCTGACTTTGTGACACATCACCTCACATTTTCCATCTCAAATCCAGATTAATTAACACTAACTAACACTCGTATGTTTAACTAACTGTCTCTCTACAAAGAGGTGGAGGCTCTCTGCACACCATCCGACCAGATGAACACGGAAGTGATGACAGTGTCCAGCAGGTTGTTGTTGTGTAAACAAAGTCTCAAACACACATAACTCACTTGAACACTCGTGTTTGCATGTCACGTTAATCACCGTTTCAGCATGTTTTATGCAGGATCTTTGTAAATATTTCTCTTGGTGGCAATTGAACAGCCTCAATGGAAAATAAAGAAAATCCAAAGTAATACTAAACTAAAAACCTAACTGTTTATATTTAGAATGAAGCAAGTGCAGGCATTTTGAAAGCTGGGCAATAAGAAGAAAACTGGAAATGAAAGGGAGACAAAATGGGAAGGTTGGGAGAAAGGGAAGAGAAATAAATGAAAACTCACAGCTCTCAAGCTGCATGGTACAGGTCTGAATGTCCATGGGGAAATTCTTCAGGTCCATAGGGCAGGACAGAGTTAGAGTCAGCCTGAGACAGAAAAACAGATTGGAAGAGAGAAGAGGAGCCACAGCGAACGTCAGAAGGCACACAAGGGCTCAAGGAGAAGATACCAAACATAAAGAGAAAGAACTGTGAAAAAGGTCTGTGACAAGTAACCGTGTGAAATCCTTGGTTTAATCAAATAATATTTGACAAGAAAAAAAAAAATCAGACACAGGTTTTTCATCAAAAACAACAGATTGGAAAACATCTCGACTCTCTCTTCCATTTGATCACACCACGCACCGCAGTAATAGCCAGGTAATTGGTGTAGCCATCCCTACTTTTATTTGTTGTTGATGCATTAAGCCTTCAATT
>OMNM01049051.1:0-15483 GCA_900302745.1 Parablennius parvicornis
CATTAAAGTGCCATCGAGACAGAAAAGGTTGGAGAGAGAGAAAGAGTCTGACTGTCTCTATTGGCAGTTTAAATCAACGTGACAGCTGTCCCATGTGTGGGCTCCACATGGCACGAGTTGATTCAATACGCAAAGCCTCTTTTGTAGTATTACTGAAAAGATTATTATTATAATTTTGATGTTTTCCCCTCATACTTAAACTATCTTGTTACTGTTTGAGACTCCTTAAAGTCTTTAAACCTTTTGTTGACTCACAGAAAGATCAGTTCGCAACACAAAACACAGAAATGGGAGCCTCAGGAATGTCTGTACTTTGTAAGTAAACTGTGTTGGGCTACACGATCTAAACTATGCACGTACAGTACATGCCAACGTGATTAAAGGGTACTGTAATTTTTTTGGTTTGCTTTTGATGTGATCAGACAAGGTGTTTTTATTTTCACAGTTTTTGTTTTCATTTAAAAGTCCTTTGACACAAAGTTTTAATGTTTGTAATGTGCTTTGCTCATTATAAAACCTGCTCAGTTATTTCTCGTTGTGCAGACGAGTGGTGTTGTGTTGGTGATGGGAGTGCAGAGGGCCGATCAGGGCTGGTATTCTGTATGTTGTTTTTAATTGTTCCTTTTGTCAGGCAGAGGTGCATGCTATTTCCCCATATGCCTGGAAAGTGTGCTGTCTGCCATTCTGCAATTTCTGTGCTGCTGTGGTGATGTTTTAGCATTGAGACCCAGGGGTAAGAGTTGAGCTCTGTGGCCTTGTGAGCCCAGGCTTCAGACTTTTAAGGTGAGGGGGGAGTGGGGGAGTAGCTGCGTCCTTTCTTAGATACACACACACAAGTGTAGCTAAGAAATACACACACACTGAAAGGCTGTGAGGACTACTATCAAGCTACTTATTGAAATTAATTAGCAGAATGTTTTAATTCAGCTTATTGTTATTCATTGTGTATGATAATATACTGTATATCTCTGGTCTCTTTATATTCAAAAATTTTGATGGAAATTACAACCCCACTGAGGAAGCATGAGGAACAGTTTAGTTAAAAATCACTTCAACCAGGCAAAAAAACAAAAGCTCCAGTCCTCCCAAACTCAGAGCTGAAGATCTATCCTCTGGAGGACAGAAAGAAGTGGAATACCAAAGATATAGTTAACTTGATTAAGGCTGACAGACATAAGAACTACCAGAGAGAAAAGGAGAGAGACACACTACGTTAATGCCGAGTTGACATAAATGTGTGGCGGGTGACCGTAGGAGAAGACTCAGTATGTTCAGAAAATGACTTCCAAGTATCTAAACCTAGAGCAGCTTAATTTTGAAAATGCATTATGATACAGTATTATCAATAAAAGTCGAGCCATCTTTGTTTAATCTTATGTTTTGTTTTTTTTTTTTGTTATGCTTTATTGCACTGAGATATGTTCATTCAGACAATACCAGAAAGGTGCATCCAAAACACCAAAATTGTTCGATTCCTATTTGATCGAAGTGTAATGGTCATAACTGAAGAAAAAAAGGTCGTCACACCACTGCAGAGTTTTGTATGGCAGGTGTAATGCATAGAGTGAATACTTGTCTACTCAGATATGTCTGCCATTGCAAGACTCAACTTCTAAAGGTTGTGAGCCTTCACCTCCACAAACAGTGACTTTTCAAAGGGTAAAAATTTGAAAGAATGACTGTTTTTGTTCTTCTGTTGATTTTATTGAAGAGTGAAAGTACATTAAGTTCTCTGACTACAGCTGGTAAAACCTGACATAGTAGCTTTGTTATTTCCAAAGCAGCTGTAGCCTTGATGTCATCATCAGTAAGAAGTTTTATTAATATGGACCAGTAGAGACTGAAGCACAGATCATCTTGGCCTAAAGGTGTAATGATGCAGCGGAAACTTCTTACTCATGCGAAGTTAAAACTGTAGTAGAACTGTCTTGACAAAAGATATACATGAACAACCTTCTACTTTTTACTGCAGAACGTGAGATTTATCAAGGGTTCTGTCCTGTTGGAATATCAAAGAGAAATCCTTCATGTTTTATGCTTTCCTTCGTGTCTGCTCTTTTTCACTGTCAGGACTAAAGACCTTTGGGAAGTGCATTGTATACTTCTCTTACACAACTGTTATGTCTCACTAATGTTTCGTAACATATCACTTTGATCTAATTCTTATCATTTTATGGCAATGAAGTCACAGGTGTGTCAAATAATTAAAAGCTGACATGCTCCAGCAGAGCAGAGGCTTTTTTCTTTGGTTCTGCTTCGACCCTCTCAAAGAAATCAGCCATCGTTATTTAGAGCTGTTTGTGTGGTTAGTTGAATAAAATTGCATCAGAAGCTCACAAGACAAGGCAAGGTATTTTTTATTTGTACCACATATTTCAGTAACATTCACAAACAAACATAAGCAATACAACTGCAGGATAAGAACAGAAAAAAACGAGAAAAGTGAATCAAATCAGAGAAGGTATAAGCTTTAAATCGTTACGAGGAAGTTGTGAAAGGGTAATAAAAACAAGGTTTAAAGCAAATAATAGGACTTTAAGAGGTATAGCTTCAGTGCAAGTTTATTGTGTCACAAAAAGGCAGCATTAAACAGAAAGGACTCAAAGTTGGAGTGGTCCTGCGTTTTGCTTTGGAACTTCTTTTAAATATTCAGCCCATACAAACTAAAGGTTGCTTTTCCATGCAGGTTTGATCCAGATGATATGAGTGGTCTGGATGCTTCACTGAAAAGTGGTCAATATTACATAACAGGACAAAGTGTGGCAGGGTGGAGCAGTGCAGCAGTCCTCATTCTATTCATCGCTGTCTGCTTCGTCCAGCTTAGCTGAAAGCTTGACTACACCATGGACATGTTTATTTTATTTTATTTTATCTAAAGACATAGACAGGTTACTAGTCATTCAAAAGGCAAGCACGCACCCATGCACGCATTCATACGCAGGAATCGGATGGGGATTGTTCAGACCATGATAACCCTTGCCTTTGTGATTCTGCATCTTCACTCATGTGGTGAGCAAATGCACTTAAAAAAAAGAAATGTATAAAAAAAAAAAATGCTACAATGAATTTACTGCATCAGATATTTTTGTCAATATATGCTTCCAGCATAAATATATTTACACCTTTTGATTTGGGTCTTACCTGCTTTATCATATCTACAATAATAGTTACTATCAGGCTGAGATGTGTACGGACAAAATTATTGTTCTTTACCATTCATATTCTAAACAAACAGACGGGTACAACCATACACTCGTGCTGGATCTGTTGTGTGAGTGCAAATACAAAGACATTATTTAACAGGTTCCTCACAACATAGATGATTTATAGGATTCCGCCTGTGGCGCTTCAGAAAACAGTAACCTGTGATACCTTTCTCTTCTTGGCAGAGACAGCTGAAGCTGCTTTCACTACCTCAGGCCTGCACTTGTCTTGCAGTTAATTGCTGTGAAAAGTGACCTCTGAAATGGTTATTGACGCTGACAAAAATGGAATCAAAACTGACTCGGCAGATATACTGTAAGTGACAGGTTGTTTGTGATGGGTAAAATGCTATACAGAATAACTTGCTTTAAACAGGCTAGCTCATCTGCAACTATTTCTTTTTTTGTGCTTTGTTTTTATGTGTTAGGTTTTCTATGACTTTTTTTTTGGTGCCCATATCGAGAGGCAATAGTGAATCGATTGTGCGTAAAACACAATGACAAAAAGCATCCTCATTCTAACTCTGAAAGCTTGCCCATTTCTACTGACACATCCTCATACCACTTTTTCTCCTAAACCTCTGCGATATGGTTCATTTCACATGGTTTTCTTTTATTATACTTGAATGACTGATCTCTGGATTCAGCCCTGCTGGTTAACATTAACACCTGACCTCTTGTTTTATGCTGAAAGCAGGAAAAAAAAGTATTTTCCGGGAAAGCCCTTTATTAACATTTATGGGAAACCTTTTGGCCAATTTTTTTTTTTTCCTGTTCAAGATTAAAACACGTACTCCTTTTCCTCATTTTTCCGACCCTGCTTCTCCCATATGTCTAACTTCTCATAGCTGTTTTGGGAAATCCTTTATAATGGACAGTTAGTCTATACTTTGCTTGGCAAACTGTACCTTTTTTCCCTTTTGCGATCACATCCATTGCATTCTTTGGAAAATATGGGTGTAACTGTGTGGTATGATAGTGCTTTCTCTCTGCAGAATGCACTGTTTCCAGGCTCTGTTTTTTTTTTTTTTGTTCTTTAGACAGAGCAAAGAGTGACAACCCCTGGATAAGATTACAAATAAGAAAAGGCACCAACAGATAATTAATTCCAGCTGGTTTGCTTGAAAACGTGAGCCAGCATTGATCATCTTAAGGCTGTCAGGCATATTGTTGTATTTCTTTATTGCAAATATTGAGAAACACAACCAAAACAGAGGACACATTTTGAGGCAAAACTATATGGTGAGGCTTGAAATCTCTGACTCCTATTATCCTCCTTTTTTTCGTTGGCTTTCCTGACCGCTTAACTTCCTCACCAAAGACCAAGAGGACTCCCTGCGTGGGAGAGGGAGAGGGAGAGAGGGAGAGGGAGAGAGGGAGAGAGAGAGAGAGAGAGAGAGAGAGGAAGCCTTTCACAAGCACTTTACCTTAAGGTGACTCACCGAAAGCCTCTCTGCCTCTATCCTCAACTCCTTTCCATAGCTTTATGCTCCCAGAGCACCAAAACGTATCTCCCCTCCGCTGGAGAAGGTCACAGTGGATCAGGCTTTAGACCACATAAATCCAGACTAAACTTGGTGGAGAGTGTTTGGTTGTACATTCCGTTCTGTGGCACACCTCGGGCCTCACAAATGTTGAAACAGCTTAAAAATGTGGGCGCTCTGGGTATTTTTACTTTGGCTTTCCAGGGGCCTCAGCCCATGGAAGTAAAACAAACACAATGGGGATTCCTACTCCAATTATCTCAATTGAATCATCTTCAGTACACGCGAGGCGGACGCCAAGTTTTGATTCTGTAAGTGTAATAAGCGTCGGTCGACCGCAGCTCTCGGAAAGCCTGACAGGTTATGGGAAATGACTTCTGGTGACAGTTGTCAGGCCGTATAGTTTCCATTCAGCTTTTGGTCCTCGACCATACGTACTTCCATAAAACGTCTATCGCAGATGTGTACTTAGGCATAATACCATAATACGTAAGTTCATTGTTTCCGAATGTCATTCAGTGGAGTCTGAAATGTTCAACCTTATAGAAATGTTTGGCAGCTTTCAGGTTCTTCTCAGCCCAAGGAAGTTCTTGCCTTATCCTCAAGTTTAAGTAGCTCGAAGTTTTGTTCAATCCAAAGCCTTCAATATTTTCTTGCTTCCCCTTGTGAAGTTTGCCATATACTGTACAGTCTGTGAAGCTCTTTCGCAGGTAAAATTGAGTGGAGTGTTATTCAGTTTTCCAAACAGTAATTGCCTTATTTGGTTATATTCAAATGACTTGATATGGTGGAACATCTAGGGTCTGTCTTTAGGGTACACATGAGATGTTTTTGTTGTCGTTAATATATATGATTATTGTAAATAAAGCTGTTAGTGTTGAATATTCAAAATGTCATAAAGTATTATTAAAACATCGCACTGTCAAGAACCCCAAAGAAAAATATATATTAATCTGACTAAAAGAGGCTCTAATCACGCAAATTTAGAATTCGCAGAAACCCTCAAAGAGGTACTGAATAATTTTCTGTCGGTCAACTCATTGATTTGTTAACATTTCTCCAAAAGCTACAAAATTGCAAAACACTGAAAGCACCTGCCTTGACTGGCGTCTGACAAAAGGAGCCAGACAAAATGTGTTTAGATGAGTCAACTCGTATTCAGACTAAAACTATGTTATTATTCCCATTCATGTTTTTGTTGCATGTTTTTGATGTGAAGGACTGAACCTGATCATTTAATGATAATATTGTTCAAGTTTGAAGAAAGACTGGAGGCTCAGAATGATGGATCACACAACCCAAACAACTTTTAATCATTTCCTGCAAAATTTTCCATAATCCAAAGGCATAAATGAACACAGAGTAATCACATTGTACGTGTATGCGTCACTCACAGGTGTGCTTGGTTCTTAGCATTTTAGATGTGTGGAAAAGGTGGTAAAACATGCAAAGTGCCTGAAGTTGTGCTCTACATTCTGGGGATAATGCAGCGTCTGAAGGCCCTCAGTACACAAACAGACTTTTATTGTCACTCTGAAGCACATGGAGTGATTGACACAAAGTGCTAACCTTGAACGCCCACACTTCGCCGGTGATGTGGGTGGTCCAGTGTATGTCAGTCCAGGTAGGCCAAAGGTGACAGCGAGTGGGGTTTCCCACTCGGGTTTCCTTTGAGGAAAAAAGAAGAAAGGAAGAAGAAAGGCTTTTTTTTTTTTTCTCTCTCAGTACGTTGTCAGCTTGGTTGATTCTGAGTTACCTGTATTTACTACAATGTGAAAATATCTTTCTTGGCGTGCTTATAAAGAGTACTACTTTAGAGTGAATCCTAAGAACAACCAAAGGGCCTTGAATCTCAAGATTGAAGGAGTGTAGGACAGTCTATATCCGAGCGCGCACTGCAGGAGTTTAGGTTAAAGTTACGTTTGAGATATTACCCTTTTTTTCCAATTGATGTCATTCAGCATAGGAACACTTGCTTGTAAAAGCTGTTGCGAGGCGTTACTTGTGCGAGCTGTGGAGTGGAGTGACCTGGAGGGCAAGCCTGCTGTTCGTCTTGAGTACAAACAGCCATTGCTGACGTCCAAGCGGTGCTGTGTTGCACGTTGTTGGCACGTTAATTCTTCCAAAATAAAACAGCAATTCAGCACTTTTTTTTCTCTCTCTCGTGAATATGATGTGTTACAAACATTTCCCTCGGTTGTAGCTACAACTTTATGCAGTGCAGTCATTTTTTTTTTTTGATAAGGTATTGTGTTATCATACCGCTGTAACCAGGCAATGTGAAAATGTATTTCTCCATGAGGGAGAGGAGTTTATTGGCTTTACCCTCTTGTTTGAATATTGGATCCATTCTGTAGGGGTCAAAGCCAATAAACATGACTGAGTCGATGCCAAGTGAGGTTGTATTTGCTGAAGCCCCTCTGTTTTTCCTCCACGGTGGAGACTCATGTACGTTTGTAACCAACGCCCCCCTCCCCTAAAGCTTCAGCTTTCCAGCAGTTCCTAGCCTGCAGCTCTCCTGTATTTGTGGAGCCATCACAGCGAGATGTAAGCAGCAGACACATTCTTTGCAGCCTCGCTGATTGGAGCAAGGACTGTATTTGCTCTGGGTCGGACATTGGACTTGTCAAACAGACTCATATTTCTGTTTATTTTTGTAACCTTCCCTTCGCTTCAGTGTCCAGTTGAGTTAGCATGTGCTGCAAAAGGCAAGGTGTAACAGAATAAAATGTTAATGGACTCCATCCCGCCTCATGTATGGAGTTGGGCATCATTTTTATTTAGTATTTTGATCCTCCTGAGCAACATGTGACCTACAAATGTCAGAGACTAATTATTGTAATCTATATGCTGTCCTGCTTGACTTTGTTTCCTGATAAGGAATAATTTCACGGGTTAAAAGTGTTATCTAACAGCGATCCTTCCGGCCTTGTCCAATGGATGAAACTCCTTAATCTGTATTTGTGATAGGAACTTTTGTAGTTGCAGTACAGGACAGATCTTTAAAGATGTTTGAGACCGTTTCTAATCATCTTAGTTTTCAGATTTATGCCAAAAGCTTTCTATTCTTGTAAGGCACTTGAATAAATCATAATGAGATGATATTTTACTTTTATTAAAATTGGGGCAGAAAATGATGTGCACTTTTGGATTAATACCAAAGTAAGAAATGGTAAGAAAAACTCCAATTTCTCACACATGCAACTTATTCTTTGACAAAGTAGAAACAGTATTTGCATATTTTACACAACACCTACCATTTACTTACTCTCCTTTCAATCTCTGTGTCCAGATCTGACCTGGTTTCATTTAGACTATGTGTCCCTATGGGATCACGCTGTGGCATTTTTCTCCTCGGAGCCCTGATATCCTGGGAGCCCCAAGTGCGAGCCGCCTGACAGTGCCCGAGGTTTGGCTGAAACAGCTCTTTTATTGAGGCAGACTGCCAGATTCTTGTGGTTAGTGTGGTGCGCCGGTCTCCAGATCTGCTACTGTTAACTGTGCACGCCTTCATGTTGACCTACTTCTCAACATTTATGTAATCCTAAAGCACATGGGGGGGGTGCGATGTCATGACTTGGTTAACCACAGGTATGTTCCAACATACTCCAAAGATTTGTTTGGATAACGTATAGGGACAGGCCACAGAGGGTTTGTTTTTCTTTTGGCTGCCGCTAAGTGAGTTGTTGGTATTTCATACTGTCATTTCAGACTGTGACAGTGCTACCTCTCGGAAGGTGCTGACTTTAGGAATCTGACAGCATCCTCCTTTTTCCCCTACCAAGTATTTATCCACCTGTTTGACACAGTCATGACAGATTTTTAGTGTCCTGGTGAAGAAAAGGCTCAGAAATGTATTGTGTCTATCAAATATTATGCCAAAATGTACACACGATCATATATAAACATCTATCTACAGATATAATGTCTGCACATGTAGCTCACGTGTTGACTGTGTGAAGGGAATTCAATACAATTCAGATGTATTGTTGCATTGTTTGTGTAATTAATCAGGTAAGATGTCGTTCTGTCCTTTTTTTTTTTTTTTTGCATTTTCAGACATCACAAAATTCAACTGACAAAATGCAAGCTGCAAATGGAAGAAATTGAGGACATTTTACTGCGTCATAATGTTGAATTTGTACAAATTGTTCTTTGAGATTTCAAATGTGTTGAGTTTTTTTGGTTAAATAAATAGATCATAGATCAATAGGTCATCCTCCTTATTTCCTTGGTGGTCTTACCCACTCAAGAACCATTATCAATCAGCGAGCTCACTGAAGTAGCTGTGATTGTTGTTAATTTTCTAATAGTAATTAGTTACTGACACATTACTGCCAGATGTGGCTATGTTACAGTGCTACATTATTTCAGAAATAATGATTCCAAACAATGAGTGCAATTTTTTCTCCTAATGGCCATTCATTCAGACATTGAGCTTCTCGTCTTGAAGCACTTTGTGAAATGACTTTCTTGCCTATTTCCCACAGTAAACAAAGGGAGTCATCTGTTTTTTTACATGACGTCAAAAGTGAAATACCTGAAGAGTTCAGATAGTTTTATCCACTTAGCTGTTGCATAGTTAATGAGATTCGTACATTCATTTTGGACTCCATGCGGTCTATTGGACTGAAACGCAGTCATTATGCCCATTCTGTTTCTCCACCGGTCTTTGAACTTCCTTTTGCATTTGGCCTCTGCTATCTGTTACGATCATCGTCTGTGTCCCGAATGTCCAGCCAAAGACTCAGCTATGACGCACAAGGCTCACTGTTCAAACTTGTATCCATATGTCCTTACAAGCAAGTCACTTGTTTTCCTTTTCTTTGGCTTAGCGCACAGCTTTTTCAAATTCGGGACCACAACTTTTGACTGAATGTTTATTATGTTTTTAATTAGGCCCTTTTAAGGTAATCATGATGATGTTGTGTATCAAGTTACCTGCAATTATCTGACTTTGCAGATCCCCTTCAGTTCCATGGAATAATTTAGCGTCTTTAAGCTTGTTGTTTTTAAGTTTCCAGATCTTTCCTGACGTTTCACTGTTTAAATTCCACCCGCAACTTGTATCTACTATTTATCATGGAACACCAACCTGTTAGTGCCTGATATTTCTTGGAGGAGGTCATGAATACAAACACAAACAAAGAAAAAAAACAAAACAATGCATAGACGTTAACTAAATTGACTGAAAGTTAGATCTACAATAATCTTATAATAGGCAACTGTTGTCTGATACATTTCCTGTCATTCCAGTCAGTTCCTGTGTCTTTTTTGACTCATGCATTGGCCTTAAAAACATCTTGTATTCATGGTGGCAGAAAACCCAATAATTTGTGGCACAACTACAAACAATCAGCTTTTATGTGCCACGTAACATACTTTGCAAATTGACCAACAAAGGCTGTGAGATGTTGTTCAGAAAGGTTAACCTCCTTGTTTGTGAGACTCTGAGGAATGCTGTATCCCCTTTATAGTGGAGCGTGGGACTCTGTTGCCTGGTGTAGGGAGGCTAGGATGACCCTCAGGAATGCTATTGTTGTGTACTCTGTTCCCTCTCCAAATGCACTGTGCTCTATCGGACTGATGGTCCTTTTTAGCAGAATGCGATATCCACGGGTACCAGGGGCGAGAGAAGGGAGAATCGGTCCATAAAAAGCCCCCAAATAAAAGGCTGTCCTGTCTCCCCTGTCCTGTGCTGGAACGGCAGGAATGCGGCCGGCAGACCGACTGGCCCTCAGAGCCTTCAGTCTCTAATGAATTTTAAAAGGCTTTTTTCATTCAGCAGGGTGCTGGCTAACAGCATGTCGTCTGGCCAGGCACTCAAGAGAGAGAAAAAAAGAGGAGAGAGGGAAGGAACACAGGATGGCTGGGAGAGAGGAAGAGTGGGGGGAGAAGGAGCACTGGCAAAGTGAGTTGGCACCTAGGCAGGGTCGGGTATTGGATGTCCCTCACAGTAAGAGATAATAGGCCACTCTGCATGAGAAGTCACTGTAGGAGCATTCTTGACCTTGCCACGAGAGTCTGAAGAGAAAAGAGGCGGTGAATGTGATAGACAAAGAAAGAGCGTGAAGGAGGTGAAGATGAGAAAAAATGGACAGAGGGAGAGTCTGAAAATAAATGACCAAAAAAAATTATCAAGTCATCAAGTGCAAGCCACTGTTGTACCAGCTACTGGTCAAATATGTTTTTTTAAATGTTTTTTTGTTTTTGTTTTTTTTTTTTGTTTTTTTTTACAAAAGTTGAATAATATATTATTGATTGATTGATTATTATTATATTTGTTTATTGATTGAGTGAGAAGGTCATGAGTTTGAATCCAGGCCAGGCCTTTCTCTCTGAGGTTTGCATGTTCTATTCTGTGCATGCACGCGTTTTCTCCAGGTGGTCAGGTTTTTTCCGACAGTCCGAAAACATGAATTATAGCTTAGTTGTGAATGTGTGTGAACTTTTGTATGTGATATACTGTTACTGTGAAGGTGTTCCCATCAGTTACAGTTATGTAGCACAATGGTTGGAAGCGGGGGAACTCCTAACCTAACTGTTGAAGGCTCTTGATGATATGGTTTGTTTTAACACATCTAGATTAATATTTTCACAATAGGTTTCAATTGCAATTTTACACAAGGTTGTGAGCCCAAGTTTGTGTAGGCTTTGTGTACTTTTTGGTTCCACTTAAAAATAGAAGACATATTTTGTTTAATGTTTAGAGGAATCTCTTCTCATCCCTGTCTCATCCCAAACATTTTAATTTATTTGGACTTGCTGTGGATTTATAACTGATTGTGATCATTCATTCACTAATTGCACAGTCCCCATTTTATGATATCAATTCTTCAATTTAAAAAAATAAAAAAATTAAACCTTAATTGGGTTTAATTAGCAGTGAGTCTGTGGGGAGCTGTGTTTGGACTTGCCGCTGTATGTATGCTAATTGTTTTTCTGCAATCAGACAGCTATGAGGGTGTTGCCAATCATGATTATATCTCTGCTAGCATTGAAATATTCTGCTGCAACCAACACTAAATTTCACAAACAAGTTTTGATTTGATTGGACTGGTATCATATCAGCCATGAAATAATATATCAGCCAATCAGACTATTTTTTATTAAAAACACACCTACTGGTTTGCTCTAATGGTCCCTTATTTGTCTGAAAGAGAATTACACTGCTTTCCACCGCAGATCAGTTTGTAGAGTAGCCAGCGTGGGTTCGATCAAGTTACAGCTTGATGTAACATTACAGTTTGCAAGATGAGTGCTCTTAGTTTCAGTAGGTATGCTATTCTCTTGGCACTTCCTCTTTATAAATTTGGGTTTTATTGTGTGCTAAGAAATATGATCATGCTTTAAAAAAATTTTTTTGGAACCCCCCCTCCTCATCATATTCATTGCAAAGGATCATGTCAGAACAAAAATATGTTTTAAAGGTGGATATGTGACAATGTGGAAAAGAAAAAACATGTCCTTCACATTCCTATTTTTTACAGGTATAGTCATTTCCTGAAATTGGATTTTTGTTACTATAGCTGACAGTCTACCAGAAAGCAAGGCGTAAGCAATATATCAATTGTAAACACGTGGAGGTGTGATGTTGCCAAGAAGATTTCCTGAACTCACAAAGGACCTGCTGCTGCCACTATCTGAACACTGCAGCCCACAGAGACCTTGAAGCTGAGCAGGTGCATCCATTTGTGGCACTGACAGTCATTCTTTTCAAATCAATACTTGAGCAAAAATAAGTATGGCTCCAAAGATTCTGCACATTCTCTGTCTCTAAACCCTGTGGGGCCTCTTTTGTGATGACACTCAGCAACCTGTCTCAGATATCTCTCAGTCCGACTCTATGCGTGAGTCAACTATATCTGAAGTTGTATCACATGCAACAACCAAGCTTTTATTGAAATCGCATTCATGTGTTTATTTCCAAAGAAATAAGTGATACCACATAAAGCTGAAAGCACACAAATTTATATCCTGGTCTTTTCTGAAAATTGTTGTGTCTGAATGGTAGAGAATTTTGAGCCACAGGCCCTGAAGTTGTTTGGGTTGCTGCCAAATCAAGAACATCTTCACTACTTTTTTTTTTTTTTTTTTTTTACAAGCCTGAATTGTTTGCTAGACATTCAGCCAAATTTCCATTGTAACTGTAAAATATACAAATGTGGGCGGATTCAAGTCACTTAGGACAATACTGTTTTTTGGGACACTAAGAAGCCACTTTGTTAACTTACCAATAAGTAAGGAAACTTAAATGTGTACTTAAATGTGGTACAACATAGTTGATGAAAAATCCAGGTTATCTGACACAATAGCATTTGCTACCTTGTTCATTTTGAATCTCGATCGTACTCTGCAGACTTGTGGATGTCGTACTGTGATCTCTTTGTATGGTCTGTTATGTTTTCATGAGGTCGTTGGTGGAGCCTTACCAGCCTTTGGGTCGCATCGCCTCCCGTGATGTTACAGGAAACGCCAGAGTGCTGAGATAAATGACTGCTTCAGTCTGACAGATTCCTGGGATAATGGCTCCTGTGATACTGAAGACTGTGGTGTGACACAGTCAAGTTCATTAGAAGTAAGGGAATGTCGAGTATGTTGGCTAATGCCTTAGCTCCATGACTCCAAAACTGTGGTACCAGTACCATGAGTGGTACGTGAGCTCCCTCTAATGTGGTACATGGGGACAAGTTATAAGTATATATCTTCAAAATAAAATGTATTTAAAAATATATGACATCATCAAAATAGTACAAAATTTAGAATTAAAAATTATTAAACATATGAAATATACACTTAAAATAAGTATAGAAGTAACAAGTCCATGGTTAATAGGATAAGCCTCTGCTACTGTATGTTAGGTTAGTCATCATGGTGGAGAGCTTAATATTTTTTGTGGTCGTACACACTGTGAAATATTTGAGAACCACTGCCTTAGGTAATTTGTCCTCTAACAAATATAGCCAGTTCTCATCATTTGGGGCTTTTATAGAGACTTTCTCCATGTTTATGGGTAAGAGGATTGATGTATTTGGGATATTTTAGGTGCCTGATTGACGCATTTGCCTCTGTTTAGTAATTTCTTCATAAATGGAATCAGTGGTGCACATAAATAGTTTTACAATGACAAGCTTGCAGTCCTCTGCAATGACAGCACAACACGTGACTTGAACATAAAAACAAACCCAAAGTTCTCCATCACCCATCTGGATTGTTCCTAAGACCCTGATTCAATCTTGCACTTCCCATCCCACAAACCAAAGTAAATAAAAAACAGAGTGGCTTGGAAATGTTCAAGAAAATACCAACATGATTAAGTGTTAGCTGTCGTCAATGTGCCCACTGTTGTTGTCGTTGCCTTTGAAACCACTGATAATTTTTATTTTTTTAACTCATTTACTTTGGAGGTACAGTGCGTTCTTCCGTCATCAACTAAAGCAATAAGATGAGCAGAAGGCCTGTCGCGAAGATAAAACACGGAGGAGGAAAGTTTGATTACTTTGTGGGATTCCAATGTCTGGCCTCTTGAAAGTCAACGACTTGGAGGAAAGCCATTGTGGTTGGGAGCTACTGGGTCATGGGGCCATTTAAAGAAACAGGGATCCAAATGAAGATTTGTTAAAAAAAAAAAAAAACAAAGAAAATTCCAAATTAGATTATTCCTACACTTTGAACAACAGAAGCCAAGACATCTCTGTCCCCGACAACTCTGTTCAACTTTTCCTGGAAAACCCAGACCTGCTCCCAAGCTGGCTGAGATTTCTCTCCAGTTTATCCTGAGGTGACCAAAGGACCTTGACCCATTTGGCTGTTTCTGAGGCACTTGTAAATACCCACTTCAATAAGGTACTGGGGTGATTAAAATTAGATGCCAAAATCCCTTCAACTAGCTCCTCTTGATGTTAAGAGCTACCCTATTGTGCAAACTGAGGTCTACCATGGTGTAAGAGAAACTTATTTTTTACTCACTTGGATCTGCATTGTCGTTATTCTGTTTATCACAGTTTATGACAATAGATGAGGAAGGCGTTAAAGTAAAGTCATCTTGCTTCTCAACTTAATCGTCACCACCACCTTCTGCTTTACTGAAGAGTACTAAACTAACTCCTGACAAAAATATTATGAATTAACTTTCAACTGTCTCCTTTCATTAGAACTTAATGATATGCACATATTCATACTAGTACTGTATACATAATGGTGACACATGAGCTGAGCTGTTTAATTCACTTGCCAGGTTCAGGTGATGTTACAGTGGAGTAAGATACTGGTTAGTTAAAATGACAGCACTGTATATATAGGCTGCTGCTAATGTTACTTATAGTCAGTAAGTTATATTAGCGTTAAGAATGATGACTTAGCTTAAGATTAATTAGGTGTTCTTATTTCAATGAATAAGAATTAAGTGAACCATAGTGAATTGGTAAGCAGCTTTGGGAAGGCTAAAGCTAAAAAATATGAGCAAGAGCAAAAGAGACAGCAGCTCTGCAACTCCACAACAGTTTTTATATACACCAAAGTAATAATCTTCAGTCCCTAACTTCCAAAATAAGCATTGTAGTAATGTATTATTTCATAACTGTATATCCCACCACTGCTCAAACTCAAGCGTCATCCACCTTCATAGCAAAAAATGTGCTCTTGTATTTATTTTGACCACAAATCCGCGCGCGTGTGCGCGTGCGCGTGCGTGTGTGTGTGTGCGTGTGTGTGTGCGTGTGTGTGTGCGTGTGTGTGTGCGTGTGTGTGTGCGTGTGCGTGTGTGTGTGCGTGTGTGTGACAGTTGGGGGTGTTTC
>OMNM01049051.1:15578-31129 GCA_900302745.1 Parablennius parvicornis
CGTGTGTGTAGGCCTCTGCTTATCTGGAAGCACATGATGGTCCACCTGGATGACCTCATGGTTCAGCTTTCCACAGATGAAGAGAAGCAGGATCGTTATGTTTGCCACAGAGCACACAGTGAGCAGGCTGAGGTCATAGCGAGATAGGGCCTGTGGAAACACTGATGCTCTCGCTAACATGACTGGCCTTGGAAACTACTCCCACAAGAACCCCAAAAAGCAGGACAGTAAAAATCACCCTGGGCGGCCAGACAGGCGAGTGGACTAGCCAATGTTCAGCCAAAAAAACCTTTTCTTTTCCGAGGTCTCAAGATCAGCAGAGCGCACATGCATGCAGGTGAATGTGAATTTCCCGTAATTTTCCAACAGGGAAGATGGATCAAACTCTATGCTAATGATATCCGGGTGGCAGCCATCCCTGCACTTCCTTCCTATAAATATGTGAAAGGCAGATGACCCAGAACACAAGTAGCGGAAGACGCGTTAGTGAAGTTTGTGCCTGTCCTTCAGTGTACCCGTTTTCCACAACCAAAGCCTTGTAAAACTTTTAACATGCTTCCTACAAAATGACATCACTTCATGGCTCACTGCAATGATGTCAGCTCAACCTGTTGCAGGGAAAAGGTCTGGCTTCATGGCGCTCAGTCTCAGTGACCTGGACCCTGTTTGACACTCTGCCTCGCAGAAATTCAGTGAATATGCAGGGGAAAAAAAGATTTTCATCATTTTGTTTACTTAAGTCTGATTAGACCATGTTACAATATTCACCAAGATGCTGAGGTCACTTACTCCTTACTCTACACCATCATGGTTAAGCCTTTTGCTTAATATTCACATATGTTTTAACTGTATTTCTCTTTGTGTCCCTTTGGTTGTTCCAGACGGTGGCAATGAAGGAGGCTCTGAAGAAACTGAATCTGAACATTGTGGAAATGACTGATGAGAACGCAACGTTGGATGGAGGAGATGTCCTTTTCACTGGTTTGTCACTCTGCCCTCACTCTATTTATATTTTAGGATTCACAAACATTTCATGCTGTCAGGCCATTGAGAGATCAGTCTTTGTCCTATAATTGGATAGATATTTGCAAGTTTTGGGCTTAAACATAGATTGATCATAATTCTTTGTATTTTGAATGAAAATAAAGTAATTCAGTGGGGCCAATTCTATCTATCCATCCATAATTTGGTCTAAACCGCTTTGTTCAACTTTTTGTTGTGAGGAGTTGAATCCAATCCAGCTGGCATTGGACAAATGTCAAGTTACACCCTGGACTTGTGGTCAGTCCAACACAGCCACACATATTCACACCTATGGTTTACACCATCTCACCTAATCCTGGCGTCTTAAGACTGTAGATGGAAAAAGGAGTACCCTGAGAAAAACCCAACACAATGTAAACTCTTCACAGAAATGCCCTAAATACCAGTATGGACCCATGGGTCTTTTTGCTTTGAGATGAGAGTGGTAATCACCATGCAGCCCTTTAATCTTATAAGTCCCTGTTAATCTAACCCTTTTATGTGATAACTGTGGTACAGTTATGAAAAAAAGGGCACAAAGACACATCGTGTAAATGTGAACAGGAGTGGAAATACAATGTATGAAAACACAGGAAAGGCCGGACGCCTGATAGCCTGCAGAGAAACGGTGAATAGCCTGCAGGGAATGTTTTTAGGAAATAGTGGTCACTGAAAAGGTGTACTGACCTCCTAAAAAATGTCATGAGAGTGACCGTAACTACAAAAATAGTATGTGATTTTGAACAATCCCATAGAAATGTGCTTACGCATTTAAAACTACCTTTCGACTCTTCAACTGTGTTGTATGATGGTTAAACCGGTCGAACTTGAACCTGATTGGAGTGTGCAACTCTAAATATTTAGGAAGTCTTTAAGAAGTAGCTCTTCATATTTATCGGTACCCTGATTATAGCGTTCTCGGCGGTTCTTGGTGAGCCCTATCATTTCTGTGGGTATGGCAGAGAGGACCTGTTGTGCCAGAGTGAATACAGTTATGTTTGGCAGTACCTTCACCATCCTGTTTTTCACAAACACACACATTATATAACAATATGTAATGAGAAGCCTCGTGGATAATCATCTTCATGGGTATTATTCCCTTCATCATTTCACATGTATGTGGCAGTGGTGGCTTAGAGGTTAGAGAAGTGAACTTTGGATCTGAGGCTCGCGGGTTTGAATCCCACTGCCAACAAGTTACCACCATAGCCCTTACCCCACAAGCTCCCCGGGCACTGCACCATGGCTCTCTGTTCGTAGCTTATTTTAGGTTTTCTATTTAGTTTGTACAGTAATGGAACATACAAATGCAGAGCATCTTATTTTCATAATTTGTGTGTCGGAAAATCTTTATTTATTTGTTTTAGCATTGCTAGCATATGATTTGCCATTAAACACATCATCATCATATCTTTTTAACTGCACAGTCAACGTCTGCAGCAAATAAAACTGTAAAGAGCAAGTTAGTTGAAAGGAAAGAAAGAAAACAGGAGTCGTGCTGCTAGAGGAATTAGTCTTCTTGGAGTTATATTTAGCTGCTATTAAAGGTTTTACCAGCTGAACTTTCACTATATAAAGCTTTCTCAGTCACGTTTGCCAGAGATCAAAGCATTATATGACTAATTTTAGACAGTAAAATTTACCATGACCATGCTGAAAAGAACAAACGTTTAAAAGCTTAGACACATGTTTAATTCAAATTATAGCTTAGCAGGAAATACTTTGTTGATCTTTTAATAACACACAAAAAGAAACGTGCTGAAGTTCATACTATTTTCAGGACTTAAAAGATATATTGCTTTATAATGAATAATTTTCCAGCAACTCTGAAATCAAGTATTAACGTAGCGCTGCAATTTCAGGCTACTGGAGCTCTGGAGAGGATACACATTGATCCGATGAGCACTTTTTCTCTTGCACGAATTAATTTTATAACAATACACATTTTTAGGGCATTCAAACTACAGAAACTTTACACCATGAGCAAATGTTGCACCTTGCAGCATTAGTTTCCTTCCTTTGTTTTTCTGGTTGGTCTCCAATTAGTCAAAAGAGCTTCTGAAACTGAGCAAAAAGTAATGTAACTTTTTTTTTTTTTTTTTTTAATAGTCACACTATTAAAAAGGCAAAAGATACGTATATGGAGTTTGCAATGAGTATTTCATCTTAGATATAGTTTTTATTTAATTTTTCATGCTTAAAAGGAGTAGAATAAATCGGGCTCAATCAAGATGAGAAAAGGCCCAGTCAATGTGAATAAATGCTTGAGCAGAATTATTTAGGCGTAAAATTTGTCATAAACTGCACTGTTATATTGCACTTAACATTTAAAAACAAACTATAAAATAACTATAGAAATGTTAACTACTGATTCATAGTGTACGATAGTTTTATTTATTTATTTTTTTCTTAAATGTCACACTCATTTATCACAAAGTTAAAATATTTGCAAATCACATGTAAACCCTCAATTCAGGACTACCATACCAATAGAGTAAGGGCATAGTTGTAAACGGGAAACAGAAGGGTACAGTAAAATAGCATGACCTCCACAGCTTGCTGATGGATGGCTTAGGAAGCAGACGACTGCGTGTCTGCGAGCATGCATCTGTGCTCGAGATCCTCTGCACAAACATTCCTCTTTGTGACCTCGATGACCTGGTGCCTCGGTACACCAAGCCCCATCTTCCGCTGAAAATACTTTGCTACAAAACGGTTGTGTACTGTCCCACACTGTGTACTGTTCTGCACTTCTGCGCTTCTGCGAAACGTACCGCGGCATCCCTTGGGCATCAGGTAATAAAACTGATGAAGGCAGAAAGTTGAGAACACTGTGGTCCCTATTAGATTTTCTGTACATTCTGTTACCGTCTTGTCTGAACTTAAAATGTAGGTCAGTGTCTTCTGTGCATTCTGCACAGGCCAGAGGTAAAAAGCATAGTACACTTAATTGGGTTTTGAGACAGTGACTCTGGGCCGCGGCTCATTCCAGCTGAAATCGGTTTCACATGGCAGAGTAAAAACATTTCCTGTTGGCAGGGCCCTGTCTAATGGCTCGTATTGTAAAGGCTTAGCAGCAACATTAGGAGACCATCCCTGAGCTCAGTGTGCTGCCGCAGCCTTGCCAGCCATTCATGACTCTGTCTGTTTTTGCCCCACCATACTGACCGCAGTTGGCGTCCCTCACAGGCCTGCGTTGAGTCACAGCAGCGAATGCAGTGTTCAGCTATTGTAGCTTCACATGCTCATTATAAAGCTGTTGTTAAAGGGCTTTTGTTTTTTGTTTTTTTAGAACTGTATAGAGATTCACATTCTAAAAATGTATTTCATTTGTCTCTTTAACAGGTCGGGAGTTCTTTGTGGGTCTTACCAAACGGACCAATCAGAGAGGAGCAGAGATATTAGCAGATGCATTTAAGGTGAGTCGACGCTTTTCAAGCATCACGGTGTAAGCATGACGAATAATCTGCCTGAAAGAGGAACTCAAAGGAAATTATAGGGAGAACCTTGCAGATCTTCATCATTACTCTTCAGTCTACCATGTACAACATCACATCACACACTCCTTTTAGCTCATTAACCTGTGCTGCAACACTTTTTTTGTAGACTTCCGGGGGTAGTTCATAAAACACAATAATGTGTTGTTTCGATTCATTTTCAAGAAATAACAATTTCATTCAAGTCAACTATGAAATCATTGTCCATTTCTTCAGATTGCTTTCAAAACCATCTTAAATTTGATATTAATTGTTTATGCCAAGTGTGTATTTTGAAACTCTTGACAAGATCACAGTGACAGAAAAGTTGTAGGTGCTTTAGACTAAACGTCTGATTGGCATTAAACCTACATTAAGGTGACTCACAGTATGAACACACTTTTCCACTCTAAAGTGTTCAATTTAAGATGTGAGCGAGTCAGCTTCCTATCCTACGTTTCGTCCTTCAATCTCACATCTTACTTCCTCAACCTCTGTTCAAGTATAAAGTCCTTTTATAGCATTATAATGGAAATGTATTTGAGGGCCTGTTTCTTATCCCCATTTTATTCAGTCTCCTTCAAATTCTAAATGCATTCCCATTAGAATCCCATTAAAATTGTAATTCTCTTTTGACTATTCATAATTAGTATGCTAAGTATGTATTTAAGTACATACAGTAAGTGTTTCACAGGGTCATTCAATAGCTTGCTGACTTGTTGGTTTTCTTTTCCTATGTGAAATGCACCTAGATATGACTGTTGTATTTAGTCCTATATAAATAAAGTTGAATTGAATTCAGTTGAATTTAGGAACATGGATGAATCCAGCTTCTAGTAAAATTAAAGAAACATTCAGGTAAAATCACAAAAGTAAAACTTTTCAGCCTCAAAATCACAACCTTGCAACCACTTCATGGCTTTTTAAACACAATGTCCTCTGGGGGTGTCATCAACAGCCTATGGGATTCTTAGACGAAGAATACTATTCCAAGATTACTCTCTATAGTCCACACAGCCCATTCATTTTCTCTTTTCGAGTCTTTGGGGGATTTGGTGGATCGCAGCTCACAATGGGTAAAGATATTGTACACATTGTACACTACAAACACAATCGTACATTGTTATTTTTAAAAAACTTTAATTTTAAAGAAACTATGCCCCTAATGTGCTTTTACTTGTGTACATGTCAACATATGAATATATGATAATGCAGAGAAGGAACATACAAACCCCACACAGAATGGCCCAAAGCCAGGAATCAGACAGGGGGTTTTCTCACTGTGAGGGTGACAGTGCTGACTCCAACACCTCTTAGCAGCCATGTCTTATCCTCTTACAGTTGGAGCATCTTCATAAGCATCAGGAAATAATTCCTTCTCGTAAGTGAAATTTCAAAAGATACTAATGCTTGTTTGGGAGGCTCCTTACCGCAAGACACAGAATGAATTCGTTGAATACTCATCCACTTCTCTGAATTCATAACCCGCTGTCTGAATCATTCCTCAATGAACGTCTTCTGCGAAGCAATCACACATCGCAAACAGGAAAGGAAGAAATAAATGTGTGATCAATCATAAAAAGGTATAGACCAGGAAGGTAATGATATCATCACTCCATTCTGCTTGGAGTTTTTCTTTCTTCCATTTTGCACTACCTCCTCTTTTCTCTAATTCAATTTCTTTACCCATCCATCTCTGCCTCAATCCAGTCGCTGCTCTTCGCCACCACTTCTGCTCTTTTCCCCCCTCCGTCACTGCATTCGCTTTGCTGTTTTCTGTCTGGATAAGAGCAGTCTGCATCAAGGCTACACAAAATCACTTAATTTCAGCAGAATAAAAAGAATAACAAAAGTGAAAATACCTGTCGCCTTACCAGTTATCAGAAGGTTTCAGGGCTTATTTATCTATTTTCACCAAGTCTGGAAATTAATTTGTTTTGTGCATCTACAGACATGAATGCAGAAGTAACACAAAATAGAAATACTTCTACAGAGAACAATTATAATAAAAGAAGTACTTCTGCTTTGTTATTCTGTACAATTGGAGCAAAGCACTCAGGGATTGATCGGTGCAGCTGTTAAGAGTCCCGCCGGCAATTAATGGTTAGCGCCGGAGTCCGGGCCTCAGCTGGCTTCAAGGCAGTTTTAATCAAGTATTGATGCTAACCTCCGTCAACTCTGTTCACAGTGATTAAACATGCAGCTGATGACACAGATTGAAAAAAAAAAAAGATTTTATTAATTGTTTTATGGATAATTTCACCCTCTGTCATTTTTAATTAATCCAGTGAGCCTCCCCACTCATCACCGCCGCGTTGAAACACAGTTAATGTGAAACACTTACTGGGAGGCAGGTTTACCACAGTTCTCACTGTATGTTGTCGAGTTGTATTTATACATTAATGCAATAAATTAGTTTCACTGACGCAAATGTAAAACTGCTACATTGATGAATACTTGAGTTTCACCTCAACGTGTCACAAAATACAAAATAATGAAACCTGGTATTGACAAGATCATGAAATTAAATGACTCAAAGGGTTAAAAACTAAAAACCCACCATTTAAAAAAATGCCTTCTTTTAATTGTCTTTTTATGTTTCTTTTGAACCAAATAATCCCTACAATTTTTACTTTTTTTACATTTTACTTGTAGCACTTTGAGATTGTTTAAATGTAAAGTGCATTATAAAAAAAATTATTATTATTAATAATAAGTTGATACTGTATTTATTTATTTATTTATTTGGAATACCAGTTATGTTACACAGTACTGGGCACACACAAATAGTTCACATATAGTTTATATCTAAAGTCTACACAGCTTTTTCTTCCTGATTTTTCCTTTTATATGACAAAAAACTTTCACCTTTGCCAAGCTCACCATTGTCCACTCACATCCCAAAGAAAATACCAAAATCCCGAGCAACAACAGGAATCAGGGTTTGCAGCATGTAGCCGGGCTACAGACTGCAGGGTTCACCATGAAGGTCACAGACACAAACGGTTCCCATCCACCTTGTTTGCTGTTATTTTGAAGCAGCAAATTTTCAGTCAGCAGATTTATGTGAATTCTTGTGAACAGCCATGTCCAATTCAAAAGGCTGGCTTACAGACAAGTTCAGAGGTGGGTCATAATGTCGGGAGTTGAATACATTACGGTAACCTTAATCGCTTTATTGTAGTGCTTCCATCTTCCCATCTGCATCTGATTTGAATTCCTCATTATGGATCCCTCTTGTGTTTTCTGTCATCTTTGATAAGGCGGGACTTAATGATGCGTCTCTGGCAAATGAAACTTGGAAAATTTGCTTGAGCGCCAATTATTGTTTTTTCCGCTTTTTATCAGATGGATTCCTCCTATCATTGTTGTTTTTTCCTTTCATTATCAGGTTAAGGATCGTTTTGTTGCCAGGTTTGTTTAGTCCTCAGCAACTGCGCACAGATGTCGAAGCACTTTTATTTAAAGTTCTCTGCAGAGGTCAGAACAATTGCTCTCATTGATGAAATCAGTTTATATGGGAAGTTGAATAGGAGTGAAACCACTCCTTTTATGTTGACTCCTAATTGCTGCCAATAGAACAGACACATGTGCGATGTCGCTGAGTCAGCTTTTCTTCTGGGTTAGTCAAGATCAAAACATCAGCCTATTATTGCAAAAGAAAATAGATGGTCTCACCCTCTTTATTCTCTTGAGAATGCATCATGAGAATAAGAATAGGAGGGTTTGTGTTTCTAATTTTACACAAAAACATCCTGTTTACGGATGTGGGGGTGGGGCTTGTGAAAAAAGTTCTGATTATATAATTCCCAAGAGACCTGCTTGAATCTTCTAAAGGAGTGCCAAGAAGAGAATTCAGAAAAAAACCCCATCAAGGATAAGGTGATTCACAGTTTTTTGCACGATGTACAGCCAAGGGTTCTTCTGTTATTCAGTCCTATAGTTCATGATGCTTAAATTCAGTTTATGATGTAACTAATATTGACGTGAGAAGTGTTAGTACAAGTGTTAGTCATGTAGTTGAGGTGGTAAAATGTAAAATCCATACTGTATGATTAGGAAAACACATGTATGTCAGTATAAAAAAGAAAAGCTTTTTTTTATGAGGCGCAACTCACAATTTATTCAGTCACCACAATGTATTTGGATAAATTTGGAAACAAAAAAAAGCATTTGGAATTTTCATATCCTAACATAACTCAAATCGCAGCTCAGTATCACTTGAAAGTTTAGAAATCTCAGCAGAAGTAAACTCTAGCTTCAGCAACTCTCACAAGACTTAAAGTATTTGAGCCTGTCACAAAGTGTGATTCTTTGCATCAAACGAATAATCAACTGGACACAGAGAAAACTCCTCCAGTGAGTTAAAATCAAAACAATGTCAACGGTAAAATTGATGGTGTTTTGACAGGACATGCTGTAATTCTTCAGATATGAACGGGAAGTTTTTTTGGTAAAGGAAGCAGCTTCAGACCAGTATTTAAACAAGCAAGCAGTCCAAAATCAACTGTTAGAGGCCAAAGATAATTATAACACTATAGGCCCTTACAGAGTAATGGACTGTACATATGACCCTCAAATCCGAAAAATATCCTCTTATGAACAATTGCATATTTACATGAACAATTCTTTTCCATAGTTAGTCATACGATAGGATGTTTTACATTGCATTATGTCATTGTTTATCATTGTTTTTCTAACGGGTTTCAAAAGTGCAGGGCCTGTTGGACAGGAAATGCAACGCCCATTCAGTAATCCACAATGTCTACATTTCAATAGAAGTTAGTGTCGTGTTTTTTGCCTATGCTCCTCTGAATTTGATTTTTTTTTTTTTTTTTCAAAACCGCCACATAGTCCTTCTGAAACGTGTTATCTAAGTTTTTAATTTTGAACACAGCAGAGATTCTTAGAATTTGATGACAACATTTGGAGTCCAGACTCTCTAAAGTCAAAGAAAGTGTTTCTAATCAGGCTTCTACAAGTTTCTCTTGTAATCTCCCCATGAGCCCTTAACTGAGTGACATCATCTCTCAGATACTCCCGCTGTTTCCACCAATGAGCCACGTTAAATGCCACGTTAGACCCCGTTTGATAATCCGGCACAGTCGACAGCAGTGCTCGTTCTGGTCTTTTCTCAGCTATAACCAGCGTTGTGAAAAACTTGCTCTAAAATAACAAATCACCTTTACTCCACCCGGTCTGACAGTAATATGATGAGAAACTGATTACTGTTGTGAAATAATTCAGTTGCATTCACTGACTTTTGAAATAGCTTCTAACTCATTTGTTGAAACAGAGAAAGATTTGCTTTCACACAGGGAATGGGGTCATATGTTACTATAAGCTACTATTTCACTAAACTCCTGTTCACTGGATGATGAGCACCTCATTAATACTGATTCAAAGCAGCATCAAAACCCAGTGTGTGCTAGTCCCACAGCATTTTCTTTTTATAGAGTTAAACTAAAGTTAACAACGTCACCAGTCATTGCTGTTAGCGCGACTGCGAGTTCTAGGTCTTCTTTTGATTCAGCTGTGGTTTGCAAGTTTGCACGAGATAATTTGTGACTTTGATTTGTGTCAGCTGGGTCGGCTCCAGTCTCCTGTGACCCCGAATAGAATGAAGCATGGGAGAAGATGGGTTGATGGATGGACTGTAGCTGTGATGTGTTAGCAGCCTCTATTAAACATTAGCTCTTGTTAAATTAAGCCTGTCTGTTGTGTTGTGGATGTTTAGCAGTTTATCTTTACTATTGTCTCTCTGCTTCTCATTTTAATTACTTCATGAAGCAGTTTATTTCTTGAACCCTTTAAATTCAGATACTCCTCCAACTTAGTGATGTAACTTCAGTTGAACACAGCCACACATACTTGCCATATTACAACTGTTTATTCTTTCAGGACCCCCATTACCTGCTACGACTATTTTTCCCAGGGTCAGAAAAAAAAACACACACATCCACTTCACAATACTCTTGGATCACACATAGTAATACCAAATATAGCACACATTTACAAATCTTTACCAATAGAGAGACAGAGATGACAAAAACCAGAACAAACTTGTATCTATAGTCTCTTATCTTTTATTCCATGATATACCAACAGCAAAATATAAACTCATCTCGTTGCTTCACTAACGAAGTAATAAAGAAGCTGTCACTTTGAACCAAATAAATGTGTTTATTCACAAGACAAACTGATTTGATAGAGAAGCTGCTTGGGATCCTCTGCACAAACATTCCTCGGTGTGTTGCCATCCCCAACCCCCACAATCAACAAGCTACTTTTTATTATCAATAAGTGGTTGTAACTTAGTTTAGTTAAAGTAATCATGTATTTTTTTACTGTACAACACTGGATTAAACTGAAGGAAGCTGCAGTGCATGGTTGTGGTTTGATAGATCCAGAGCCAATGTCTCTGTCAAAGCAGGATTTGCATGCACTTAACACTTGTTCACTGGTCTATTATTCTGGGCAGTGAGGCAAAAACCATTGCATTCTCCAGATATAGCATTCATGCAAAGTCACAGCAAAGGGGATAAAGTCAGCAGGTGAAGAATCAAACACTGCCAAAGTAATTCACCTCAATGTTCAGCAGTTTGACCCCAGAGATGGGTGACATTAATTAAACGTGCTTTATCTTCTGGGTCTGTCTTGCCTTTATGAAGCTTATCATCCTTGCTTTGTGTGATTGTGTTTTCTAGGATTACGCCGTCTCCACTGTACCCGTGCACCACCTGCTTCACCTGAAGTCCTTCTGCAGCATGGCAGGACCTGGCCTCATTGCCATCGGCGCCAGTGAATCGGCGCAGAAAGCCCTGAAAGTATGGCGCTTGTGTATGTGTTTGATGTATGTACACCGTGGCAGTGCCTTTCCCATGGTCATCGTCATGGTAACCACGGAATCAATGCATTGGCATTGTTTTCATTACAATGACGCACATTGACGCAGCTGACTCATTTGGACTCTTGGCTGGATCCCGTTAGTACGAACAGCCCAGTGCTTTTTATTTTTCTTCTTTTCTTTTTTTTTTCTGCTCGTCTGCTCTGCAAAGTATTCAGCAGGAATAACACTACAAGACAGAACATTGCATGTGTTGATTCAGAGCAGACTTCCTGACTTACAGCTCGATGGCAGCTTCCAAATGCAAACACATTGAAACCACCTGACACCTTAATCCTTCCTTATTAATTCATCCTCTCAGTTAATCTGCTGCGATCGCCCCTGGTGCTCACCCTCCCGCTGCAATTATGAAGGTATTGTCCTTCCATTAAACAGCTTGAGCTCGTTACTGAATAAACGCCTGTGAATCGATTGAATTCTAGCACAACAATGGAAACTCGGGAGAATGGTACTCCACATCCAGAGGGGTTGGTTAATACCATGACAGCAACAGATTGGACGTTTACACCAGAAGAGTGATAATCGTCAGCCCATCCCTCTTGTAGAATCATCCCCAAACATCAACATGTGACCTATTGTTTTTAATTGCTTGAGCTCAGATGTGCATATGAGGACTGACATACTAGGACATTCACCGTTTGCCTCCACAGATTTTCTTTGGCTCTTCTCCTCAGTTGCCTCCGAGAGTCATACCAGCACAGGAAGCCACGGGGATGCTTGAAGTCAAGTAAAATTCTCAGAGTGTGTCTCCGGGACATGTAAATGAGTACCTTAGACAGCACATCCTAATGAGAAGCACAAGGTTGAAGGCACTGGTTTTGTGAGCATGTTTGCATTGCTGATGTGTATACAAGTACTCCGGAATCCATGCATAAGTATAGAAGCGAATTAATTTTATGTCCCAGCGTCGACTCATTAGGATTCCTGCCTGTTTGATCACCCCAGTAATTAGCTACCGGAGCAGGGAGTGGCTGTTAGCGAGACTTAATGACACACCGCTCGCTTTATAATTATGGCTTACGTCACCCTCTCTTGCAGCAATTAGCTCCTGTTTTAAGGGTCTTTTAACAACCCTGGATTTGTAATTAGGTAATGTTCTCTTTGCGGGGGGATTGGGATCTTATGAATGCAGTTTTAATGAATTCGAAGTGCTTGTTTTGGATGTGTATGCAGCTCTTGTGGCAATGAGAGGCTTCTCATCTGTGTTCCCTTGGAACAAAGACACTTTGTATGAGTAAAGGTTGAAGCCCAGTTAATTCAATTTGTCTATAGGGAGCTACATTCTGCTGACTCTCTGGCAAAAGATGAGGACCTGACCTGATTCACTGTATGTCTAAATGGCTTATAATTAATCATATTTCATAGATAAGTGCACAGAATGTGTGGTATATCTGGCTGATATCTGATTTGAAACATTTTTTATTTTATTGTGGCCTTCTCTCCACTCAGGAGGGCTGAGGATATGTGTGTCTGTGTTTCATTTTCCCAAGAATGAGGACTCACATTGACCGGATGGATTTCATCATCCATCTCCTGCTGTCACTGCCAAGCTTCACTCATGAAGTCATCATCCCAAAAATACAGCCGCTGTCAGAGGTTGCAGCACCCATTCCTGTAGTCGCTCTCTCTCTCTCTCTCTCTCTCTCTCTCTCTCTCTCTCTCTCTCTCTCACAGACACACACACACACACACACACACTACTCCCTCCCTGAGGCAAACTCCCCAGCAGGCTTCAGTCACCCTTTTATTTCAGCCTCGTTTGATTCATGATGTCATTACTCTGCTGCTCAGAATTAGATGTTCCCCGACAAGGATTCTTACATCAGTTTTATAGAAAATGAAGTGATGACATAGTGACTGTTGCCTGTTTTGACCAAATCGTGGTCACAAACATTCCCATGACCCACGAGTAAGGGACAAACACATGAACACATTTGACTGTCATGATAAACCTTTGGTGAATGAGGTATTGAATTATACAGTACTGTGTCTTTAAGATTATAGTTTGCAAAGATACTTGCTCTAAAGTTACGGTGTTAACAAAAATTATCTTTTTTTTTTTTTTTTTTATTCTATTATTTTTAGGAAGCATACTTTGACATGATAGTGGAGGAAAATGACTCCCCGGGACAGCATGGGAGTTTTGTTTTATGTGGTCATATTTTCTGTATTTTTATTTGAGGACTACAATAATTGCCTAATTGTTGGGATTGGTGATTATTCAACATTGTTAGAGCCCATGTTTCAAAGGCAACTTTTTACATTGATTGGTAATAATATGTGTGTTGTTATTATCACAATAGGTGGTTACTTATTGTGATATGGTAATCCATGTTTTTACTACACTGACTGTGCGCACACATACACACACACACACACACACAGTGAGCTGACTGATTAATGCTGAAGATATGAATAGTAGCAAGCATGTATACATTATTATAAGTTGTTATGGCTGTATATTCAAAATTTTCCTGGTTTATGTTTATATTCTGACCCTGAAACAGCTGTAGACTCAATAGCAGCCTTTGGTCATAACATAATAAGAACAATTGCACATAACGTTGATTATTCTTTGAAGCTCTGTTCTTAATGTTATCAGGGAAAGTCCGCATCCCCTTCTATTGTTTTTCCCTCTTCAAGTTCACATCTTCTTTCACTGGACAACTTAAGGTGAAGCAATAAACACACTATATACAGTTGATAAATAGTGTTTCCGAAGTGAAATGCAATAACAAACAGTGATCAAACATTAGCAGGAAGCAATTTCAAAGTAATTTCCTCTGTGCATTTTGAGGCAGCCTCCCTCAGGTTTTTATCTTGTGTGTGCTGCAGTTCAGTGAAAAGAGCATACAACTTATAAAGGCGTCATGCAAAATATTTCTAAGGTGACCATTATAAATATTAATACAAGTAGCCAAGTAGCAATTGTGCTGATTCCCTTAATCGAAAGCATTGGGTCCGGTAAATTGTCAGTGTTCTCTTAAGTGCTCCAGATTGTCATTGCCCAGAGGAGATTTGTATTACTTTACAGTAAATATTGTTGTTTTAGAGGCTCTTACTGAGCACATTAATCTGCCCGGCTGCCACTCTGTGTATTGACTGGACCTTGGGCATTGTCCCGAAGTAGGTTTTGATTTGATGTAGATTTACACTTGTTCTATCTAGAGCCAAGAGTGACTATGCTGAACTCTTGTTTGTGCGTGCGTGTAAATATTTTAGTTGATAAACATTTTAGCTGACTTTAATTCAAAGTCTTGCAGTAAAACATTTTGTTCTCAAGCTCAAAACGTTTGTCATTTTTACTTAGAAAACAAAGAATTAAACATGAAGAACTGTGATTTTTGATGGAGTCAGAGTTTACTCTCCCCTCTACCACTCCTAATCCCCCTGTGTGTGAGAGACAGCGTTGGCGGTCGTGCACATGGACTCGGGTGTTTTCTTTTAGGGCTGCTGCAATCACGTAACACGCCCACAAGTGACCTGGAAATCTGTCTGGTTACACACACAGACATGTGAGACACACTGCCTGCGGTTCTGTATTCATAAATTGCTTTCACAACTCTTTTAAAGTTATTCTAATTATCTTTTTGTTGTCAGTCGCTCATTTGACTTGCAAAGTTGATCATTTGTAAAACATTAATTTGCTATGACTTAAATGTTTGTTTTATGCAGTGATCACAGTGAGCCTAAGCCTGTGACAACATTTTCTTTGAGCTCCCCTTTTTCATTGTTGGGATTTACTACTTATGCTAACTGTGCAATTTTTCTTCTAGTAATTCCAAAAAACAGTATTGCTGCTGCCAGAAACATAAATATGTTGCTTCTTGTGAGCTTAATATATTTACCGGAAATCCTCACAGAGTACTCTGAACATCTCTTTTAGCCACTTGGCTGAATCATGTTTTTAATGAATGACTCATTTATTTAAAAAATTGCTTGATTTTAAGTGCAAAAATAGTAATAGTATGTCCATCCCAAAGTCCTGTCAGTGTAATGCTAAGTGAGGAGTAGTTCTGTGTGGCTCTCAAAGGAATCAGCCTTTTTGTGATTTGTAAACACCCCGGTCTTCCCTGTCGCAGCAGGCCCAGTCAGTGGAAAGTATAATCAAAACATCTCCAGCCACAAAGCCCATTGTGCTCAAA
>OMNM01049052.1:0-14593 GCA_900302745.1 Parablennius parvicornis
CAGAGGCAGGACGGCCAGTCAGGGCAACACACAAAAAACACAAGGCCAGAACCAATACCCAGAAGGGGAAACGAGTTCAAAAACAAACGAGTTCGGAGGAGAAAACTTGTGTTAAGAATAATCACCGATCACAGTTCCTCCGCCCACAGTAGCCAGACCAATGAGCAGGTAGCGTCGTAGCTTCCTGCCTCGTTCTCTCCGGCGCCGCCGAGAAGACTCCTCTCTAAAGAAAGCAGAGCACAACACGGTCAGGGAATGTGTGTTTGGTGGGATGTTTCTTTGTTTTATCACGGCTGAATACCTACAACCACTGGATTTGATCAATTATTCATGCGTGCCACCCACACGATAATCTGGGCTGCTCAGGGCACGCGTGCATGTTTCTTACAAACGTGACATCATTTGAATTTGCCTTTTTCTAAAGTTTCAGATGTTTTAGCATGAAGAACTGCAGTGGACACTTCTGCAAGTCCCACTGATCATCTGACCTTGGTGAGCTCTTATGTACATTTTATTACATTTTTTTTTCTTTCTTCTCTTATTTCTATTCACTTTTTATCATTTATTTTTTGCACATTTCATATCCATCAACAATTACAGCTGTTCTGTTGCTACACTGTATTGTATAATGAACTTTTTTTTTTAAAAACTATTATATTTAAATGGTTGTTACGCAAATTTTCTTGCCTATATTCTGTATTTTTCTTATTTCTTTTATATTTTGGGTGATTAATTTTGTCTGTAATCAGTTTTTTTAATTCTATTTTAAGTGATTTATGTCTACATCATAATGGGGAAAGCGGCACGATATGTTGATTCCATTGTGTATATATATAACTGTGATAACAAAGAAATGTTTTTACTTATTGTGCTACTTTTGAGTTTGAAGTTTGACAGTGTGAGATTTAAAGAAAGCCGATCTTCTCGTGTTCAGAGTTAAGCGAGGTGTTCTGGACTGATTCCGTACTCGCTCTCGTCTCCTGCGTCCCTCAGCCTCTCTCCCAGCGTATCCTCAAACTCCTCCAGCTGATGGGGGGAGACTCGGAGCAGACAGCTGACATGACGGATGAGAACCCGAGCTCTGGAGTCATACTGACCTGAACACACCACAGACAAATATCACAAGACTTAAAGGAATAAGGCTTAATACCAACTTTGTTAATAGCTGATTATCGTAAGAATCCTACCGTCTTGAATAGAAAATGACACCAGGTCCTGGAACACAGAGACAAAGATGGTTAAAATAAGTGTGCCAGTAGATTTGAAGATATGATTATCTAGTCTCAGTATGTTTTGATTAATCCTGACAGGATGCATGTACAATCTGTTTTAGCATCTGTATTACAGAAATCAAGTCATGGTCAAACTATGAATGAGATAATGAGACAAGAGGAACCAGTGTCAGTGTGCAATCTATTCAGAGGTGTTTCCATTATTCTGGTCATGTTGGTGGCCAAAGTATCAGGTTCAACCTCAAACGTGAACATATGATTAAATAAAATCTCCCCGTTGAGTTGAGTTTGGGTTCCCTGCATATTTAATGTTGTTTTGGAGCAGAATTAATAAGATACACTGAAGACTGGATAATCTAACGCCACACTTTTTAGAACTTAATGTAATTAAACTATAATATAATGACAATCACTTGCAGGGCTTTTTGTGCATGCATGTCTCATCTTTTCAGAAAAAAAACCTTGAGCAGCCTCTCCGCAGTTCTTTTAACTTCTCTATGGCTTGACTTCAACAGCTATTTAGAATATATTTCACTATTAAAATATCGGAAAAGCAACATTCAGCAAAAAGTGATGACTCAACATGGGGGAGTGTACATAGAGATTCAGAATTAATCGACTGAGTTTTAGTATGAAGGAGGTTTAGAAGCACTGCCTTGATTTGGACTTTTTTTTTAATCCAAAACTATTATGAAGAGGGAGATGTATTCCACACTCCCATGTATTAAATATATATTTGCAGTAATGGAGATAACAAGACAAGGTCAGAGGTGCATATGTGATCCTGGGTCTCTTCCTGAAGAGCAGGTAAGCAATCTTTTTATATGCTTACAATAAATCTGATTCTAAATTTCTGTAATTTGATCCATGCATTATATACATTTGATCAATTCCTACAAGCAGCCGGAGACTTTTTCATCATTTTATCCACCTGAATGATGGGGGTCGAGCCTCCGACGAGCAGCGGTTCAGCCTGTAGGATGGAGAGGAACGTGTCGGAGCCCTCGAAGCCCAGGCCAGACAGAAAAGCCCCCATCACGGGCATCACCGACTCATCCAGGTCCAGCCAGCGAACCAGGGCCCGCAGGTACTGCTCCCGAAACACACTAAGAGAAGGCAGAACAAAAACAAAAACTCTATTCAACACAGCTCGCTGCACACTGTGAAGGACACTGCTTTAAAGTGACATTATCCTCCACATACCTGTTTTCAGATCCAGTGAACAGCTGCCCCAAGGAGACACCACACAAAGCGGCATAGGCAAAGCGGCTCTGCTCAGCCAGCTGTCTGCTCACAGAATTCTCTGAGCTTGGGTCAGGCGGGGCGTCTCGTGTTGATCCTGCACCCCCTGGATCTGAAGAGATACCCAGGACAAATATTAATGATTAACTGTGCAGTTACACCAAACATATGCGAGCACCAGTAAACACACTCATCGGGGTGTATATTTGAGTGCATTTAAACAGTTGTTATCATTATGTGGACATGATGCAAACAAGGTTGTGTTTGCCTTAAAAAAAAAACCCCACAGTGATTTGTGTTTCTGCCATTATGTCAACTTTAATGTAAAATACAGTGTTTTTTGTATGTCTTGCAGGGATTATAGCTTCACAGAACTGGGTCACAAAGTGTCTTTTCTAAAACTCTCAGATGGTTTGATCCAGATTTAGCACACCATCACAGCCACGATGTGTCCCACATAAGCGTATTAAACATTTTACATTAGCTTTGTTGCTTCCAAAGAAGCAATTTAAATGAAATCAGTAAACGTGACATATGATTGTTGCTAGTGGCTAAACAAACATCTGGCTGTGTAGCCTGCTAACGGTACAGGCCCATTATGACAGCATTTACTTGTGATAATGTCTTCACTGTTAACAATAGTCTGTACCACTGCACTGGGGAATCTATGAAACACAGTTTTAGTGGTACCTGGGGTGAAGTTTGTGTCCGAAGCGCCTTGTTTTTCTTCCATAGTTCCGTGTGTCACAACTCGGACTGAACTTTTGATGCGTTCAGGGACTCGTTCTGAGCTCGGTCATCACCAAGCCCCGTGGCAATATCGCATGCCTCGCACTGGAAACAAGATCGGAACAATGAATAACCAATTTGAAATACCATTACATTGTGCGACGTTATTAAAAGACTACTCTTGGATATGCTTCCAAACTGCAGCCTTTCATTGTCACTTGAGTGATTTCCGATGTATTTCTTACTGTAAAAGTCGAATTTACGACTGCACGTGAAGGCATCGTTTATTCGAAACTTGTCAGTGACGTAACTTCCATGTGTCCTCAAACTGAGTCGGAGGTTTACGTGTTGACTAAAAGTTTCTGAATTACATTTATTTAATAAACTAGAAAGTTTCAGATGAAATTTTGGGTGCCGGCATCTCCTTTGATCTCAGCGTCTTCTTCTTTTTCTTCTCCTTTTGGTTTTAAAGGCAATTTGCATGCATAAAGTTGCATTACCGCCATCTGCTGGTTTTATCTATCTACAATGTCGACACGCTTTGAATGCATTAAAAATAATCATCTTTTGCCGTAATTCTAAACATTAATGCAACGTTTTTCTTATTTATGCGAACTTTGATCTTGAACTTGTTTAACCTTATTCCAGCATCTATTGATCATTATCTGCCTTCCATTTGAAGAAAATGCTTTGTCTTCAATGTTTGGCCAAATGAATGAATGTCTTCCATCCATCCATTTATTCATCCGTCCATCCGTCCGTTCGTCCATTATTCACTAAGATGTGTAATGCAAGGATCTGAAGAGTTGTCATGGTCTCAAACAAGAAGGATGAAGAAGAGGACACCAACCAGCCAAGGCCAGTGAACCACACTATGTTAAAATCATCAGCTCCTTTGTTCAAACCCTTCATGAAAATATATATTCAAGATCACCACCAAAAACATTTAAAACTAGGCAATATATATTTAAATTTCAGTAGCATGTAATTATTTCATTGTGCAGAGTGTGGTCTGTGGCATAGTAAAGTACATTGTAGTATACTCTTAAATGTTGGATCATAAATGTAAGTGAATCTAAAACAACTACAATAAAAGTAAGATTACTTTCATAGTGAAGCTTCCATATATTTTATATTTATTGCACATCAACCGAAATAAATCAACCATGTTTCAATTTGAGTTTATTAACGCTAATTTAACATATACTGTATGATATCATGATATTAACATGATTAATTGATTAGTTTATTTTTTTTTTTACCAGAAGCTGTAATTATTATAATGATATTGTAACAAAGCAAGAAAGATATCAGTTCACTTAAGTTACCGAAAAAGACATCTCTGTTAAAGAGGTAGAACATGAAAGCAGTGAAAGCAGTCTTATTTTAGCAGTTGTGATTTTTTTTTTCTTTTTAAAGGAGCAGTATTTAAAATGTAATTTATGCCTCTTTTGTACATCAGATGGCGGTGTTGAGTCTCTTCTCCACCTTTCTTCTCCTTGGCCTGGCTTTTGGAGCTTCGGCTTGCAGACTTTGGTAACTATCGCTGCCTGCAGCACATCTTTATGATCAGCACCGTTCGTTCCGTCTCAATCTATTTGTTCATTTGACCTCAAACAAACATGACATATTTCACCTTTAAGCCACAAGTGAGCACTCAGTTCTTGAATGTCATTCTCTTGGAAGCAGAAACAGGAAAGCGTATTCATGAGAGGGGCTTTGACAAAAGTTTCGCTGTGAGGACTGACTCTCAGAACACAAATGTGGTCCAAACGCGGACAGCCGGTGATAGGAAAGCTCACTAATGAGTCCTCAGAGAAGAAAGTGTCCCGTGCTGTCCGATCCCACGGTACAACTTAAAGAAAAACATATGAAAGCGACTTAAGGTGTTGGGATTTGTCCCAAAATTCTGCAGATCAGATGGTAATCAAGTATTTTGCGCCAGAAGAAACAAGTATGATCCACTGAGGCTCATTTAACAAAAACCTTCAGGGTTTAACACATCTGCTGCTGAAGCTGTGTTACTATAAATGTATACTTCAGAGGGATGGGAATAGCAGGCTTTGGACCACTCACCAGTACCTCAGAGCATGGCTTTAGGCAGAAATTGGTGTTGTGGGTGTCCGTACAAAAAATCAGGGCGTCCAAAGGTTTTTGAGTTGGCCACTGACTATTTCAACTGAAAATAATAAATGATGCATTTTAATGCATTCTGGACTAAATACTACATTGTGACATGTAGATTGTGCTTCTTAATGGCAATATATTTCCTTTTCTCCCTTAAATTTATGCTGATCCTTGTTGAAGTGTCCTTGAGCAAGGCACTAAACCCCGAACGGCTTCCAGCGGATGGACAGAGCGCCTCGCTGCCCACCATATTGTCGATATAACTTGGCACAAGTTCAACTGAACACTTACCTGAAGAAACCGTCAGTGGGATTAATAGTCATTAATGCTGCTTTTAATTAGTATCAAAATATTCTGTATCAACAGGTCGGCAACCTTTATGACTGAAAGAGATGTTTTTGCAGCTGTCCACCAAATGAAATTCATCTGGAGCCACAAAACATGTTGAACCTTTAAAATTGGGTAAAACAGCTAATAAAGAGATACAAGTTTCTTAACTACAATTTTTGAAACATATGTTTTATTGCATGTTTTTGGCAGTATTGAACATTTTAACCATGTTTTAGTTATTTTAGTGGATTCAGTCTTTTGGCTTTATAAGCTATAGTAGCTATCTCATGTGTGCTTGTTTTGTTCTTCCACTGTTGCTTTATAAGCTCATTCAGTTTGGCTCTTTGAGCAGTTTCTATTTTTTGTGTTTTTTTTTCACTTTTAAGTTAAGGTCAAGAGAAACTCAACTTGCGGCTAAATTAAATATAATAGCTTGGGGAGTCTTGTCTCAGTAGAAAAGGCTGAATCACAAAAAAATAATTTGTTCTGACATTTGTGTTTGAGAACATCGCTGACACAATTTGAGCAATTCCACTGATTTTATTCCATCTGCCATTTTCACTTAAAAAAAAAAACATTTGAGATATTTTTGCTTTTCATATTTTCTCGTGGTTTTAAGCTTTTGAGTTGCTTTTAGCCACATTTGCAATTTTCAATTTCTTTCTTTTAAGCATTTTAGGTGTTTCAGCAGTTTTGAGAAATTGTTTGCATTTCTGATTTAGCTGTTGAAGTTCTTTTGACTCTTTAAGACATTTTGGCTGCTTCCCTTGTGGGAAATTTTCATTTAGCTTTTGTCAATTTGTTTTCTCTTTTTAGCCATTTTAGATGTTTTAGCTTTTCCACCATTTTTTTTTTTTGTTTCTGTGTTTTCTAGCCAAGTTAATTATTTTCCTTTATTTTGCCCTTTTGTGAGGTCTTTTGACGCACAGATTAAAAAAAGAAAAAATTCAGTAAAGCTTCAGGAAGCCGCTATGAATGGACGACGGAGCCAGAGGTGACTCCTGAGTCACAGGTTTCAAACCCCTGTTCTGTATTTTTTTTTAATTATGACAGGCTGTGCTTGAAAAGAAAACCTTCCTTTGAGTGAAGCCTGAATTGTTTTTTTGTTTTATTTTCTATGGACAATATCCATGGCAATAATAGAATTTGGTCACAAAGCCTTGAAACTGAAGAAAGCTGTACTTTCAGTCTTTACTCTACCCTCAGGTTTTGTATTCTCTCGCCTCTCGGTCACTCATGCTCCTTTGTGTACTTCTGTTTTTCAGCCTATTCCTCTCCCACTCCCTTCCCATCTGCTTAATCAGCTCAAATTTTACCGTATGTCCATGCCAGCCCATTCATAACACCAATTCATGTGAAATCTGAGCAGTGACAAGAAATCCAGGCAAACACCGGAAACGTGTGCAGAGGATGGATGCAGCAGGAGGAACAACCCGAACCATGTGGGCACTTTGTCAAGATCACATCCTGGTTTTGTCAAGTTCATACATGAGCTGGATTTATGCCTCACTGAAAGGCATCCTGTTTACACCACCTGCCTAATAGCCTCTGGTGCATCATAAATAACTCTCCATTCGTATATTTATGTAACATAATCATGATATATCCTTTGCATGAATAATTGGTACAACAACCTTTTTTTCCATCCAAACGCACCGCTGAAATACGCCACCAAAACGAAAACTAATTAGGATATGAAAACAACAACGTGATCGCTGCAACTATGAAATTAATGAACTGTCGAGGCAATGTCAAGAGTGAATCTATCTGATTGATATTGCCATGTTGTTCTAAATTTCTCAGTGATTCTGAAGGCAAAGATGAAAAAAAAAGATGTGCGTGTCTGAGGAAGTATGACAGTATGTGTGGCATGGTGGATATTTTCTCTTGAAAACATTAACATTTAATTATTTCGTCACATTGTACACAACATTGTAGAATTTCCGGAGGCGTCAAGGACTGTTAAGAGTCTGCTTCTTATTTGGTTCATAGTTTGGGAGCTGTCGTCACTGGCCTGGGCTGGAGAGGTGCACTTGGCGTGCCGTCTTCTACAGTTGATGACTATCCGGTCGCCCTTGTTGCTGTGCAGTTTCTGGTCTCACTCAGGATGGGAGGGTCGGGTGAGGTCAAGTGTGAGTAGGTTGGGAGGTCACTGGGGTCGGTGGACTGTTTGGTGGCCTTTGCCACTGCAGCGTCTCTATGTTTGTGGGTGTTTGCTGCTCTGGCGGCTGTCTGACTGTGAAGTGGGACTCTTCAGTACTCCTACGGTCCGGATGGCCACCCAGGCTGCTCTGGCTCTTTGAGTGGGAGCTACAGATTTGACACTCGGTGATTCTTACCGCGTGTATCTTGGTAATTAACACTCATATATGGTCGATCTACCAAACCATTACTGGAGCTGTGCCACTCCTCTCACCGTGCACATTGCTGACGCTCAAAGTTTAGCCAGTTTTGAGTCTTTTCTCTGCTGAATCTGACCCCATGCATCCCTTTTAGCTCGTGCATAATAACTGCACTGCACATTAGAACACTCCACATAAGATTCACCTGCACAACAATCCCATCTTGGGCCTGTCTGTCTTGTCTAATTCACTGAGTGTCTGGTCTCTCATAATGTCCATGACCGCTTTCACTCTTGTTATCTGTCTTTCTGTAAGTTTCTTGCTGCGCAAATTACAGTCACAAGTCACTTTGACATTATTAAAAGAAAAAACAAAAATGGACTCCTTTGATGATCACTTCCAAAAAAAATAAAAAAACTCATTCTTGATATATTGGAAGGAAATATCAAAATGAGATTTAATTTATAAATAAGCCAAAAAACTTTACCGACTGATAAAAACTTGCTTTCCAATTTGTGCACAATGAAAAAAAAAGACTAGTAGCTACTATAAATGAATCTTTCTTTTTCAAGCCTCAGAGACTTGAACATGACTCATGTGGTTGTTTTGATTGTTCGTGTTTCTAATCTGTCATTTCCTGTGGTGTCTTGTCTTCGGTGTTTTACATCCTGCCATATTATGATGGTTAATACTTTGATATATCAGTGTCATATTTATGCAAAGCTGTGTTCTGCTGAGGCTGTCTGTTATGTTAAAGGGGTCCTATTTTACAACTTTTCAACACTTTCACATGGTCTCTTTGATCCAAAAATGTTGTTTTTAAAGTTTATTGCACCAAATCCAGCCTTTCTTTGATTTTCCTCAATTAGATTTTTGGATCATATGAGCTCAATTCAGAATCTGCTGTGTCTGTGTGAGCTAGACTGGCTCCGCCCGCACATGCCCATCTTGGGAAGACGAGGTAGTACTTAATTGTGGGAGGGTCAACGGGAAGGCCTACCTTGATTGAGATTGGCTCAACCCCCGATGACAAAACAAAATTGGACTCCCGTGATGATCACTTCCCAAAACTCAAGAATTATACTTGACCCATTTGAAAGAAATGACAAAATGAAATTTCATTTAGAAATAATAACACTAAAGCTTTTACAGACCGAATTAGACTTGTGCTTATAATGAAAAAAAAAAAAAGAACTAGTGGCTACTATTAACCAATATTGAACTTTTTTTTTCAAGGTCTCAGAGGCTTTTGCCACGTTTTTTTTTTTTTTTTTTTTTGAATAAGCAGACAAACTCTCTAAACCCAACCGCCAGTCTTCTTGTCTCACCCGTCACCCATCGATCAGCCAGGGGCTAAAAACCCTCTACCTCCTTGTACTTGAGCCATGTGTATATGTGTGTGTTCAGCCGTACAATGGATTACTCATTGGAAAACCGACAGGCAGACAGGCGAGGCTCAAGCCAGACATGTTCAAACACGACACGCCTCCCATCTCTCTCCCCTCTGATACCATATCACTAACAGACAATGTCAGGCTTCTTCTCCCTTCTGTCACCTTGACACTCCACAGGAGGGGATCTGTATGACCTGTGGGCCGGTCCTGAGTGTGTGTGTGTGTGAGAGAGAGAGAGAGTCAAAAAGAAAAGGCAGGATGTGGGAGAAAGATAACAACGAGGAGCTGGACGTGCCTCCAAGTGAAAGGTGCAGGCTCTAAGTGGGGAGGCAGCGGATATGTGATGACAGGTGATGGTGTTAACAAGCAGGACAAGACGGACAGCAAGGTTGTCATCTGTGTGTCATTCCAGGTTGCCTGCTATACCTGGTGAAGTGCTGGAGAGAGGGGAAAAAAAAAAAAAGCTTGAACAGCTGTTTCCACCCTCTCCTGACCTGATATGGCTGCAGTACAAGAAATCATGGAACAATATGTGAACCTTTGCATTCTCTCTCTCTCTCTTTTTTTTTTTTTTTTTTTTTTATTTGTGCACTCCTCTCTTGCAAGCAGATACAAGAGAGGGGGCGGTTTGCTTCAATGATAGCTTTGATAGGTTGCCAGATTCCCCCCCACCGACTCAACCTGCCCTAACAGATACCATTGCGGATGCACTTGTAATTACAACACAACTTCTTTAAACCTTCCGACATACCACGTTAGTGACTTCAGCTACCCTTTTGTACACATATACATCGGCCTTTTGAGGCGTGTGCGTCCGTGTCGGCATACATGTGAGGGCCTGTGCGTCTGTGTGCTCGTGTGCCTGTGTGTTTATGGAGAATACACAAGGTTACTAAGGGTGGGAGGCATCAGGAATGGCTCAGGAGAGAAAGTGCACTGGGGCTGCTGAGAAGCAAATAAAAAGGGGGCGAGGAGTCACGAAGGGAGGAGAGAATGGAGAGTCCAGCTGCTGTCCGCTGTGGCCAAAAAAACTTTGGATGACAAAGCCAAAAGGATGAGGGTGTAAAAGAGGGAGAACAATGATAGGCTCTCTATGTTAAAAACACTTGAGCGGAGAGGAAGCGTGAAAACAAAAGTTCGGAATGACGAGACAGTGAAAGGCATAAACAGGATTGATGGGAGTTCTTGAGCACAGTGCAGAATAGTGTTTTGGTCTGTTTTTGTGTGTGTGAGAAACGCCTGTTACATCCAATAGGCTGCAATCCGCCACAATTCTTCCCACAGACAGCCAGCGTTCAGAGAACTTTGACACTCGGACATCTATGAGTCACCGCCACTGACCTTTTCTCATGTGGTTTGAATAAGCGGGACTTCAGTAGTTCTCAGTTTATGGCGAGCACCGGAGGTTTCTTTCAGCATTTATGTGCTTTTGGATGGATGTCCTTCAATTCAGAGAGTGCAATAGAGCACTTGGGGGCAACACTGTGCCTGTGAATGGAATTTCCCTTTTATATTGTAGAGCCATCGTCAACAAAGCTGAGGTCTTTGCTCTCTGCTCCTCGATTTAGATATTTAAAAGCAGCCAGCAGAGTCCTTCCAGAAAACTTCAGGCTGGAGTAGGTCCCTACTGTGCTGTTAAATTTTCCCCATAAAATGTTCTGTCAGGCAGCTCCTTCATAAATCATGGTGTATTTTCCCACCTTAGGTGTTACAATGCACTCTAGCTTTTAACCTTGTACCGTCAAGCACTCATCTTTGAAAAAATGTATCCAGCTTGCCCTGGCCAGTTTGTCTAAACACCTCACCAAAAACAAACAAAAAAGAAGATGGGTACATTTATCTAGCTATCTATAAATAAAGTCATCTTTCCTATATCCTCTGCACAATCAGACCATTGTCTGAGCGGACTTCTGAAAAGGAGCCGAGCCAGCTATGGAGCAAAAACCGCAATTTGGAACAACTTGGCAGAGCCAGAGGCAACTTGTGACATTTTACTGTGGAAACTGGCAGTGGGTGTTGTCCTCACCAAAAAGTGGAGACTCGCTCGGCTGTTGATTATTGCAAAACAGATGTTCTATCAAGCGAGATTACTCGAGCTGTACCCATTTTCCCTCAATGATAGTGAGCAGACGTTTGCGCAAACATAAATATTCAGTTTGATTTATCCTAGTGTGCACGCGACCCTGTAGCTGAAACTGAACCATTGCTTGTGTCTAATGTTACTTGTCATATTTGTTTAGGAGAAGAAGAGATTGAGCGTTTTCTTGATTGCAGTCCAAGTCGTGAATTCTTGGAACACGGAATGATATCAACAGTCAGGTCTATAGGCCATGTCTTACACTGCCAGATTCAGGGGTGTGTAGAATTCTGTTTTTGTTCACAAACACATGAAGAGTACTGTTAGAAATGGCAAAATTCAATAAAATATTATCTTGGTTTTGCCCACCAAACATTCACCCAAATGCGTCAGCGAAATGATCTGACTTCTAAACATGACTTATCCCTCCATATAAAAGATATGTTGGGATTCCTCATGTCTGATTTCATCATGGATCCTGTTGTACTACTGTTTCATGTCTTTTCATGTTGATGTTTCTAATCGGGTCATTAAAGTTTTAATGGTTATAAATCTGTCATTTCTTGTAGTTTTCAGTGTTTTATGTCTGGCCATATTAAGATGATTTATACTTTAACATATCAGTGTCATATTTATGCGTAGCTGTGTTCTGGTGAGGCCTCAATACAGTCTGAGTCTTATCTGCCTGTTCATGTCTCCTCTCATCTGGTTTTGTCAAATCTTTTGCGTCTTGTTTCACTTTTGCTGTTGTGTCTGATGATTTTTGTTGGATGTCTGCACTGCCTACATGTTTTATTCCTCCTCTCATCCGGTGTTTTGTTATGTTGTCCATTAGTTGTCTCACCTTGATTACTCCCTGATTGTTGTCAGTTGTTTCTTGTTACATCCCTGTGTGTATATAAGTATATCGGTATTGTCTTCAGTCTTTTCAATGGTCAGTTGCTCTGTATGTTTCAGCTTTCTAATGGAGGTTATGGTCTTATTGCTTAATCTGCAATTTTTGTTTTCCTTCTTTCTTGTTTTAGACATGTTTTTGTCCCGTCACCTGCCATAACGTTAAAGTTAAGCATATACACGGATCTTCCCCGATCATTAGTTTAGCAAGAGCTGATATCACATAATTTTCTGACTCTGGATACCAACAAAATGTGTTTTCCTAACTATGCAGATGAAACTCAGACTTACAGCACTCTTTAACCAGCAGACTGCATTCCATTAAAAACGCTTGATGAATGTGTTGAACAGGCCGACCTTCGGAAGAACCAGATCTTTCTCCCCCTTGAAAAAGTGAAATAGTGTAGTGGCGGCTGTGAGGATGTTGTATAGTTGCAATTAAGTGACTAATTGATAAAGTCAGAGTTCTATGGTCAAAAGTGAAGTCTCAGGCATCTATTTATTACATGCCTTGCACACTTTGCCTGCGCTACAGTAGTAATTTCTGGAATCAAAGAGGAAAGATCAGAAGTTAACATTCATCTTCAATCTGTGAGTTTCAAAAGCAAGGGAAAAGCCAGAAACCTTGTGGTGTGGTGATGGAGTTTGACCACCAGCCCTATTTAGACAATCACAAACACCCAACTGACGAATAGAGCAAACATTAAAGGGCTGCATTTGGAGAAACTAAATTGTGCAGTTATCTTCAGTAAACAACTGTGATGCGTTTCTTCACTGGTCGTACAAATGGACGACCAGTAAATGGATGGATGGACCGACCTATTGTATTTTTTTTTCAGATGTACAGCCTCTTGATTTATTGCTGAAATGTTCTATACAAATAAAGTTGCCTTTTCTAAATACTATTTGTCTTTGTTCTGACCACTAAAATCTGTTTTTGTTTTTTTAATTGAGTCATATCTCTGACATACTCTGCATGCAGCCATGAGAGACCAATTGATTTCCAGTTGAACACAAATTGATTTCCTTTCAAAGGTTCCTGTTTTTGTAAGTTTTATTAAAGAGGTTGTGCCCACCAGCACTTGGCTTCACTGTAATGTTTTAGCAAATCATTTTTGTTGTGTTTTGTTGTGTCACATGTTTTTGTGTTTCTGCGTAAAAAGGGGCTAGGAAACGCTGCCTTAGAAACTATGTGCTCACTGTCAAAGCATCGTCTCTTTAAATACATAAAGATTGATTAATTTTCCACCTGCGTCAACGCTGTCTTTCCTCCTTTGATGTCAGAGTTTAACGCTTGCTGTTGGGATTTTCCTTCAACAAAGGATGCTGCAAAATCTTAAAGCCTTTGGCCATCTTAAAAATAACAAGACAAACAGTTGATTCACACAGGATGCTCATCGTTGGAGGCAGGAAAGTACCACTGACGCAGGGCCGGAGGGCGCTGTGCTGCTCAGGAAGCCGGTGGGCACTCGGCAGACTTTTGGTCTTTTGCACACCCAAGTGATGGGAAGTCCCTCCAACTTCCCGATCTGTATTTTTAGTTTAATGGCTGTTATTTACGTGTGTTGTCAGAAGTGCACAGGAGGCCAACAGTGTTCTTGGCTCTTTGTACATGTTGTCTGTGCTCATTTGCCCGGAAGGTTTCTGTGAAAATTTAACTCAATTGTGTCTCTGTTTTTGGATCCTATCCAAAAATCCCTTTGGATCCCGTCTTACTCATCTACCTGCATCGTCCTCATTCCTCTCTTTAGAATCTCTTTCCGTAATACGTGCCTCTCCTCATCCGTCTTTTATGTCCGTGTCACGCAGTTTCGTTCTACTTTTCTTCCACGAATCTGCCCAAATCCCTCAGTTTGCTGCAAACCAAACCTCACATACCATAGACAAGGCAGAAACAGGGATCACTGGCAAATATAGATGTGTGGAATTTGTTAAACCGCCAACAGTGGCATTCGAATATGTGGCCAAATCCTCTGCAGCCGAAATTTTAATGGGTAATTACAACCCGCCTGCCGTGACGGGCCAAAGTTAAGAGAGCCTGTAGAAGCGGCAGTAACTGTTACTCTTAACTGTTACTTAAGAGTTACTGACTTAAATTTCCTTCCCAAATGATGTGCTGTTTATTTATTTTTTTTATTTTAATGTCCGCACAATCCATCCCATGGAAGCTCTGATGAATTAAAATGTTGTAAAATCTTCCATTGCCTCAATGACATAGATGTTTTC
>OMNM01049053.1:0-15469 GCA_900302745.1 Parablennius parvicornis
CGGAAGCCCCATTGCCCGGTCCTTGGCGAGAGGCAGCGGCAGCATGTAGCAGCCATTGCTGGGGAGGCGGATGAAGACGGGCGTGTGCTCAGAGGTGTGGGGGATGGCGATGACAGTGATGATGTCTGGGTCGTCCGGGAGCTGCGAAACGGACAGGCCAGGGGGCAGTTTGGTGACGCCGCGGCACCAGGGGCAGCGGATCTCCTTCTGGCTGCTGCGCATTTGGGTCAAACACACCGAGCAACACGTGTGTCGGCAATCCAGGAGCTTGGGCCGCCGCCGGGGACTGTAATAGTTGAAGCAGATCTGACACTCCAGAAGTGAATCCTGGGAAAGAGTCTCCATCTTTATAAAGTAACTGGCAGTCAAGAGCGGTTAAATCAAACAGGTCTAGAGGAAACGTCTTGCTGCTCCAATGAAGGTTATGAAAGTAAGACCAAAAAATGCTGCAGGGCCTGCCGTCGACTTCTCAGTGAGGTCACAACCCTTTGGTGGCAACATGGCCCTTCATCTGCAACAGAAGAACAATGAAGAGCACTGTTAAGGAATGCATCCTTCAGGATCTCTTTTCCATCATTTCATCAAACAATCTGTTTGGGGAACATCTGTCTGGACCAGTTGTGATGAGGGAACAGTAAAAACAGAAAAGAACCGAATAACAAGCAAAACTTAAAACACAGTGAGAGAGACAATGATTAAGTCTTATCCGTGATAATGTAGTGGGAAACGGGAAATGATAACTTCAGTTCAAATGGTGAAAAAAATTCACTCAGCTAAACTCGATAATGTACCTCAAACAGCAAAACACAACAAAAACAGCAGAAATAATTATAGATACAGCATCACCTGTTAAAGCAATCAAAACGACTAAAACAGCAGCAACAACAAAAAAAGCTAAAATATCTTTAATAGAGATAAGTCTTCTAAAGCTAGCCAAAGATTTTAACAAAAACTGCTTAAAAAGTTGAAACTGCAAGAATAGCCAATAAAAACAAAAGCTAAAAACAATGGCAACAATTAAATAAAGGAGAATTCCAGGTTCCAGACAATCCTGTAAAAAATATGCTTCCTCAGTGAACCATAGATTTAATTGGACGTCAGTGCCGAAACATTTAGACAGGTGAAATAGGCCATGTACTGCTTTAAAAGAGGCAGCAACATTATGAACCATTTGTAATCAGAATGGGAAAATGTGACCTTATTCAGCCTCAAGCTAATTAATATATGCATGACTTTTCCAGGTCCTCCTGCTGACAAAGAAAGACCAGTTCCACAGCTGCACAAGGCCAGCTTTAGCATTGGAGGGTAGTTATCACTACCCAAATACTATATTTTACTATATTGCACATGTGTGTCGATACCTGCAGCATGGGTAAGTTCAGAACACCGTCTTGCCTCAGTATGTGCGAAATAAAGCAAATTTTTCTGTTTCCTCAATAAACATTTTCTACCTCCTCCTCCGTCCTTGCATAATCATGTATACCATGCTAATCCGTGCAGAAGCTGTGATAGTTTGCTTTTACAGATGATTAAACCCTGTCAAAATAGCACCAGGAAAACAATGAATACCAAACAGGGGCTTTATTTTTTGTCGAAATTGTCAAGTGTGAAAACTGCTCAGGAAGTAGAGACTACTATTTTTTTTCTCTTTTCCTTCAGTTTCTCTACTGCTGCCATGTCGACAGAGCCGCCGTACCTCCGGGCACAACCGTGGGTAGACGGCGAGAGTGAAGAGCGAGACAGATGGAGGAGTAGGATGAGGAGGAGGAGGAGGGACGGAGGATAAAGTGGTGGCAAAAATAGGAAAAGGTGACCACTGATTGCTCTGCAGCACCGCACATATCGGTCTCTTATCAAAAACAGGATCTTGGGCAATTAAAGTTGTCGTGGCGCCCCGTGGGTACGCCGAGGTGGCATTGACAGATAAGCGCGAGCTCCTGCCGAGTATGCTGGTGAGCAGAGTCTGGACTGCGCTCGATTCATTTGGGCGGTGATAGAGAAGTGAAAGTTGGGGATTAAATATCACTTTTACAGAAATTGCTAATAAACCGTGACTGAATGAATCAAACTGCTCGGTTACATCTGGAGAGGTTATAAGGTGTTCACAGGAGATAAGACCAAGACATACCCTGTCTTATTCATGGGGTCAAAGTTAATTATATTTAGTAATTGATTACAGTTGTTAATACTTTCAAGTACAGTGCAGTTATTTTAAGTTAGTGTACCCCCACCCTCCTCAATCCTCTTTCTTCTTTCTATCTTTGGGCATTCCCCCCCCCCTGGTCATGCACGGCAGCCATGCTCTTATTAAAGAAAGCAACAGGAAGAGATCCCAGTTTTCTCCCTGTTGCAAGAGCAATAACTGTTCGGACACCAGAAAGCTCTCAATCACATATTATTTACCTAAGCTGACGAACATTACAAGGGAGGGAAAAAAAAAAAGAAAATTTTAGGTTAGTGTAACAAAATGTAAGTAGTGACTTGAGGAACTAAAGTATTCCTAAGGGTTTCCTCTCTTCCTGACAGTAGAGCTGCTGTTACACATTAGCTGAGCATTTAGCACTGAGTGTAGCACTGTTATCTTAGTTAGAGGGAGGAAGAAGCTCTAAATTCTGGATGGTAGTGGTTCTGGAAAGATATACATAAAAAGGCAGCGACAAAAACAACTGAGGTTCCGTTTACATGGCATCTTCAAGTGAAACCTGAAAACGAAGCATTTTGAAAATGGCTCCCGATATGAATCTTTCTGAAAAAAGTTCCAACTCTGTCTGACAAGGTAAGACATTGTTCATGCCCATAGTAGGCCCGGTAATCAGTTTGTCAATGGTTAACCAATAGGAACCTGAGTACTGAGCCCAAATAAAACTAATGCTAAAATTCGCAACAGAACCGATAGACAGCAGCTCTGCAGCTTCACATGTTACCAACAATAAAAACACCAAGCAACTAGCCCCTTGAAATTGGCGTGACTGTAATTACAATGCTAACGTTAGAATAGTAATCAGTTATTGTGCCTTCCTGTCAAAAGTAGCAGTAAGTCATAACTCTGGTGATTACCAGGTTTCCTCAGTCTTTCAGGCTCTTCAGCACAACGAGTTCTTGAGTGAACCCTCATTAACCCGTCAAGTCGATCCGCTCTCATCAACATCATCTGCAGCATCTTCTACGTCTCCTTCCCCCGCCTCGTGAAGCAGCCCCCTGAGGCAAAACACTCCAATCCGTAACCCTTCCCCCCCGCTGACCTCGTTTCTCCACACCAAGTGAAAGTCATGGAAAAAAGGGTGCAGAGAAATCCCACAACCTCCACGGAGAAGCGAGGAAGACGAGCTGAGGGAGACGGGAGGCACAGACCTGCCCTTGAGGGGGTGAGACAGCCTGGGGTATTACTGAATCCTTCTCCCAAAGATAAGGATTAGCTTTGATCTGACATAAATGCTTTGTGGCTCAATATTCCCATACAGACAACCGCTCTCCCTCTTGTCTTCCTCTTCTGACAGAAAAGCTTTTCCTCCTCTACTTTACATCAATTCTTCATACTTTTCACTTTCCCCTACTCCTGTCGGCTCCTTTCCACACGTTTCCTACATGTCAAGGATGGAAAGAAAGCTGCAGAATATCAAAAAAGGTCCACTTTTAGGTTCGCACAAAGTCAGTTCTACAACCTGTTATTCCAGCTGAAGTTGTGCTGTGCTCAAAGGCTGATTAAAAACTTCATTACATAAACGTGCAGATTTTAATGAAGTAAAGCTTTGCATCTACTTACCTCCCTACTAATCCATCTATCTTCCTATCTATCTATCTACAACACATCTAGCCATCATCTAATTATCTAGATTACCTAGCTAAACACCTATTTATCCGAATACATACCCATCCACCTTCAATACAATTTACATTTATACCTATCTACAAATCCATCGACCAATCAACCGATCGGTCATCTACCTCACTATCTACAGACCTGTTTACCTACCATTGCACAAATGCATCATCTACCTAAAACTACTTTCCATTTTCCTACGTAAAAATCTGTCTACATGTCTATCGATCTGTTTACCTTGGCATATACCAATCCATAAATCTTTTCTTTTAACTAATCCATCTACCTATAGTCTAACTACCTACTTTTCATATGCACCCCTCCCTTTTCCTACCCGCCTATCCAATTACTCTTCCAACTTCCTATCTACATACTGGCCAACCGACCTACATACCTAACTACCTACTGACAGATCGACCAACCTACCTCATTCTTTTTAGTTCAATTATCAATGTCTTGTTCCAGTTGATCCTCCCAAATCGGAACAGTCTCAAAGTGAAACATAAAATTGCTGTGCTATATATAGCTACTGCAGTAGTGTGATCTAACACATTTTGAAAAAGGAAGTGTTACAAAAACACTTTAATATAAATGAATGCTTTGCATCATAGTTAAGCTGATGATTCAATTCACTCAGATCATGTGAGATAACAATGAAGAAGTGGAGAAACAACAACGCTTTTTGTGGTGAAGACACAACGGCGAGGAATCACGGCTGTGGATTAACTGTGTGATTAATCGGTCACACCGAGGCTTCGTCAGGCCTGACCCACTTTCCCCCTCACCTACACGCCGGAGCGTCCCCGAAAAAGAGTTCAGGGGTGGAAAACGGGGAAATTTGGGTCGTACTTGAGCGAAATAGCACATTTAGCCAGCGTCTCGTTTAGTAATGATGTGGAGTGACCGAGAGGCGGCCTCCGTCACCACCCAAACACGCCCGTGGTCCTATAGGAGTAACCAACAAGGAAGAAGTGGGGCGGGGGGCAGCACACATCCCCTCAGGGCCTCCGCACACAATCGGTTGAGGAGAAAGTGCACTCAAGTTAAAAATAACCACAGACACACACACACACACACACTGCTCCACCAGGACCGACATGGCCGACATATTAAAGTGGCTGGAAGCAGAGCGGCGAAGAGACCGCCGAGCCTCCGGCGGCTTGAATCAGCGAAACGTCACCGAGGCGCTGACGTAACGACTGATATGGAGGTTTGAATGCCGCTTGAATGTCCTCAGAGAGGAGGTGCAAGTTTTAATGGCTGCTGTGAAGGAAAATTCATCCACATAAACAGAAAACACACGTACCACACGTGCACGTGCAAAACTATTGACATCGACCGTGTCGCACATGAACGGTAGCAGTGTTTCGGAAAAAATAAGTTGCATTTGACCCAGTTTCCACGGAGACAGAGACGGAGTCAGAGCGTTTTTGAAAAGTTCCAACAATCAACAGTCGAAACACTCAAAGAGAATATAGCGACTTCACTCTACGACAAGAGGGATCACAGTAACTTTTGCATTTCTGCTCACGGTATCGAACAAGGTCAAACTGACTACACCAAATATGAAGGAATGTTTATGAGTCGTTCCCAGGAGGTCATATCATCGAGGAAAGACTGACCCGAGAATTCGATGCCCGATGAGGAAATGTTCTCAAGTCCGTGCTGTGACTCCGCTGCCAACACAAATATTGAGAAGCTCCAACAGCAATGAGACCATTTCCAGCAGTTACATGGTAACGGACCGTGTTTAGAAAACGATTAGCATTCAAGTTAACAGACACCCATGTAGCTCAATGGGAAAGTACTAATGCACAGTACCACCGTTTACCTTTAGGATCTGATAACAAGACAAACCACAGCTGCGATCACTGATACAGAAACAATATTAAAACTACAGTGCAACACTACTGCGACTACAGTCCAACAGCTTAATGTTTGAAGATAACTATAAGCTTCTGTGTTAAAAGAAAAGAGTTGGCAGTGTCTACGTTTAAATTATAGCTATTAAAAAGACAACATTAATCTTTCTTACGTTTTTAGTTCAGCTTTAAACATCTTGCGCTTTAGCATTTATACAGTATTGGTAGCATCAACTTTAACTGCTTTGATCTGCACATTGCTACACTGAAGCTCATAAATGAAGCAAAGCATACGCACTTTCCATGCTTTGGCTTCATCCTGGCAGTTGTCATTTCAAAGGATATAAATAGTGTGCCATTTTTTCATTAAAAGTTCATTTTGCTGCCTTCTGATCCTCGGGATCTGTGCAGCGACACAAGTGATAACTGTACAAACAAGCATGTTAAATGTACTGCAGTCTCCTCTGCTGGGTGTTATGGCTGTGGGCAGCATGCTGAGCTAGCATTAGCATGAAGCTGGTGTCAATTCCTTTCGCCCACGCATGAGGAGTTTGGACGAGAGTCAACACGTCTGCCACCGACTACATTTAACGGATAAAGCAGTGATGAAGGAGCTGCAGAGGTCAAAAGGCACCGCGGCAGTGTGTGCGTGTGTGTGTGTGTGTGTGTGTGTGTGCGTGTGTGTGTGCGTGTGTGTGTGTGCGTGTGTCTCTGTGTGAGAGAGAGAGAGAGAGTGAGAGACAGAGAAAATCGTAGTCCTCATACATTCCTAATAGACAAAGCAACAAAGGGTCAAAGAATCTAAAAACCTCCTTTTGTCTTCAAAAGACAAAATAAAGAAATATAACTTAAGAAAAGGATCTGGATTTGTGTTTTTCTACAGGCATGTGTTTGTGTGTGCTTGTATACGTATCTGTTGCATGTTTGCGCTGTTGTATGTGTAAACGCATCCAAACGTGTGTTTGTGCATGAGCTTGTCCACGGATTGCGTGTACACACATAGATGCGTCTGCACCTATGTGTGCATGCATATGTGTGAGCACAGCCGATGGAGCTTCGAATAGAATCCTGTGCAGTCGACCACTGCACGACACATTATGGCAATTTCCAGCTCCAAGATCCAGCGAGCGTCTGCTGGATGACGCCCCCCCCCTCCTCGTCCTCCTCCACCACCACCTCCACACCCACCAGCAGCACAGCTCTGGCCAAGTGCCACAGGGAGGGACGCCGCCCACCCAGCGGAGCTCGCCTCTGCCCTCCAACCTACAACAACACTTGACTTCCAGCAGATATTTTCCAAAAATCTGAAAAACTGGAGTTTACGGACGCGCACGTAGAACTGACTCCGACTTTACCACCACACTCACGGTGGTTCATTTCCACCTCGGCCGACTGCACTTCCACTGCATCCAGACGTGTGCACCAGACAAAACTTTGGACCAATCAGAGCTCAGATTTGGCTTTTTCAGCACAAAACTCCTCACGAACGTGAATAAATGATGGAAAATCCTGAATAAAAGATTCTCATTGTTGGGAATTCTGTCGACTCCTCTCTATTATTAAAAATGAGCAGTTTAAAAATTGAACTAAAATACCAGCAGTCTTGTTTATGTCTTTAATGGAAGAGCAAACTTAACGCAACCCTGACAGTAAACTTTTTATTTTTTTATTCCTGATTTCAGTCATTTCAATGACTTTGTGGTGAGTTGCGGTCCGTTTCACTACTCCATCACTAATTTTGATTGTTTTAACTGTATGTTTTTGAGATTTTACATCACTGTCTTATCAATTAGACTAAGATCAATTTGCATGCAAATTTAGGGAGGTTTTTTGTCTTCATGTTTTGCTTGATGTTTAGAATTTTTCTATCATTTTGTATCATCATATGGAACATCCACTTCAATTTGATGTATACTTGCCGGTTTATTTCATTTTTCACCGAATCTCGGTGTGCTATAATCAGTATTTTGGATACTCTGCCTCATTAGTAGCTGCTTGATGATGCTTGGAGACTCATTTCTGTCATTATTTGACGCAATTCATGAAACACTGTTTTCATCCATTTGTGGTCAATCTCAATCTCCTTTTAGTGTTTTTCTTTATTTATGTGCAGGAATTTTACCATTTGACTTTTTTTTGTCTCTTCGGTCAATAAAGTATTTGCTACAATTTCTGGGTTTTTTGTGTGATTCTTAGCTATTTTAGATTACATTTTAGATGGACAGTGTATGTCCATTTTGCATTTATTTTTGATACTTTGTTATCCTTTACAAGTTTTCCAGATTTAATTTGCAACATGTTGAATCAAGTTTATTTTAATGGGATTTTTGTTTGGTTTTGATGACTTTGTGGTTATTTTCTGACTTTTGATGACAGATTTTGGTCATTGGATATTTAATTTTATTAATTTGCTGGGGGGTTTTATTTGTATTCTGTAATATCCATATTTTGTAGTTTATTTAAAAGAAAAATTATAACTGTGATAATTATGGCTGCTTAATTTTTGTCATGATTTTGTTCATTTTGTATGTTTTTACATATTTGTAGTGACATAGAGTCTCGTATTTGTCTTTTATTGATGTTATTATTTGGCCTTTTACTTAAATTGTTATGGGGTTTTTGGTTGGATTTGATTACTTTGTAATTATTGGTCGCCTGTTTTTTGACAGATTCCGTTCATTATGGACTCCTATGCAAGATTTGGTCTCATTTCTTCACAGCAGCAGTCCTGTGGACAATATTTACTCCAACATACCTACACGCACTGTCACATCAATCCTCATGGAGATCATGAGGAGTCAAAAAAAACCCTCATCAGCAAAATAAATCAATGGCCCTTTCTGCTCTTTGATGAAAAATCCCCGCACTGAGAGATTGTGCCATTTTCAAAGCAGATGAAAGAGATGAATGCTGCGACTCCACCGGCTGCCAGCTCGATCTCCATCTGATGATTCAAATAAAAGATCCAGGAGGCGCCAGACAAAGGCGAGAGCGCGGCAGCTCGGCCCAAATCTTCAAACAGCACTGACACTTTTAATTAAGCTAATCTGCGACCAGGCTGCTTACAGAAACTATGTAAATGAGGATTTATTAAAAACTATTAACTGTGGGACAATGAGGCTGATGACAGTTTGAATTACTTCATGAAGAAGTTCAGAAAGTTTCTAAATAAGAAAGATGGCTCTGCAGCACAATGTGGCTCAAAAATCAAAGTGTCTCAGGACTTCGAAGGCAGGAAATGATGTGATTTGTTCTCTCAGAAGTACGGTGGCCCAGACGTTTTAACAAAACACAGATTTTGGTCAAAACGCTTCATTTGTGACCCCCTCCAAAAAACAGTCCAACGTTTGTTAACTAATGCTTTGGCTTTTGACTTTTATATTCATGTTGCATTTGGTTGTATCTTTAAATTTGTTGTGTATCTTTTTTAATTGCATTATAGTTGTGTATTTAGGATCCTGGCTTTTGTATCTGCGTCACAAGTTTTGTATTTATGTTTTCAGCTGTTGTATTTGTCCTTGTAATTCATGTTGTAGCTTGCGTGTTTTTGTTATCAGCTTATGTATTTGTGTTGTAACTCGTGTAGTCGTTTTCTGACCTTGTGTTTGTGCTGCGGATGTTTTTGACTGGTGTTTTTGTGTAGTTTCCTTCTAATTTATGTTGTAGCTTTATTATTTGTGTTTAAACGACGACGTAGCTTTTGCATATGTGTTGTAACTTTCTTATTTGTGTTCCAGCTTTTGTATTTGTATTAAATTTCACATCCTGGTTTGTCTTTTGTGTCCCTTCACTTTGATATTTCTATGTGAAATAAAACTCTTAGTCATATATCAACTAACAAACTTTGTGAAAGAGTGGGTGAAAAGTGTGAAGAATTCACAGGTGTCAGTGGAGATCTCTCCTCTGCCAATTGCATCCTGGCATCTGGGTTTGTCTGAGAGAAAGTGGTAAATAAGAGTCGTTGCCGGCGCGAGGACGTCTTCCCACCGCTGCAGTGAACGCACTCCGACAACCCTGTTCCTTCCACCGACTATGAGCTCATTCGCACTTCGGCGAGCGCGCAGTCGGGAGGCGCTGGTGGGCGTTTATGGACGTTTGTGTGCTCGAGCATCAGACAACACGAGCTCAAAAACGCCCAGCTTGAATCTTTAAGACACTCAGCAGGTAGACGTTTGGGGGGGGCGACGACATAAAAACACTTGATTAGGAATTCTTCACACGTACAGCCTTCTGTTCCACGACTCGCGCTTCCACCGCACTCACGGCGACGCTGCGAGCTAACGCTTTCAAGAGTCTGTCACTCAATTTGAACCAGAGACGGGAAATCTGGCGGGACGCTTGGAGACAGACGTTGTCATATCGCTGCTGCTTTGTCGAAGCTCGCGCTCTGAGGTCGTCGGGAAAAATACCGGAGGTGGTAGAAGTGACGACGCGCCGCGTTTAAGGAGCCGCCCTCCAACTGTTCGGTGTCACCTTGTCGCCATTAACGCCTTGATGTCTTTGATGCAGTTTTGACACGTTAATTGCGATGAAATGCCCCAACAAACGTCGTCGACCCCACAAACTAATCTCGCACACTCACATCTGGCATGCCCCAGGAAAGCAGGAATAAGCTCTGTACAAAGAATATTTTTCAGATAAAATGATGATTTCTGACGACTTAATTATGATGAAAGTCGGTGACATTTGTATCTGAGCATGTGTTTCCTTATTATTGGATGTTAAACTCAGAGGAGAAAAAGCATTAGAAATGTGTATTGAAGATATTGAAAACGATTCTGAGATACACTTTTAGAAGATATATATGGAATTAATAGACATTATTGGGGTCAGGGGGATGCCATTTCCCAATAAGAATAAATCCTTTTAGGGGGAAATCGTGACAGAACAGATATGAGCATAAAAGTGTTAAATACTAAACTCTTGAGACCAACAGATAAAAACTGCAGTGTTTTTATTTGATTAAAACTTAGAAACATCACATGAAGAAATGAGACCAGGCCTCGGTAGAGCTTGCCAACGCCACATTTATCACCATGGAAACCTATGGATTACAAGGAATATTAGATCGACCACACTGCTTTGTCCATCATTTGTCATGGTGGTTTGAACTGCTTCATGTTATCACTGTTTGACACTGATGTACACACATTTCAAAATTTCTGTGTGACCCCTGAACTTTGACCCCAAACCGCTAACCAGGGTAATGACATCACTGCATCATATGGCACATCAGAGGATAGGGAATTGAAAACGGAACATTTTGGTGTTGGTTTGACAATAACAACAACTAACCACACTGTGACGAAAGTACTTTTTTGACCTTTTCGTAACCTTGACCATGACCTTTGACTCAATCGCTCTCACAATTTAATGGAACTATCCTTGGATTAAGACAAATCATCCCTGAAAATTCAGGCCAATAGTTTTTGTGAAAAGTTGATAAAACTCATACATACAAAGTAATAAATAACTAAATACGCGCATACAAAAACACAACATTCGTCCCAACGTTCGATGGCGAGAGTAATGACATCTCACAGTAAAGTTTTGTTTGGGTTTTATGAATTTATAACCCCGTTTATGCAACATTTCAATTGAAAATGCAATGTCTGTGCGTTTTTGTTTGAGTGTTTACGCAGCAACAATTTGAAAGCTATGTCTGTTTACACAGCAAAGGCAAAAATGCTGTAAACAAGAAGTTAGCACCTGTTTGGTCGTTTGTCTAATAAAAACACACACACACACGTTTTAAATATTAACAATGGGGATAAACGGACATTCATATGGATAAACGATGAAGTTGGATTGTTATTATGGTGATTGAGCTATAGAACTACCAAGGGAATATGGACTGGAAGTCATGACAGTGGAGGCCGCCATATTGGTTATTGACAGTGTTTCAGATAAGTTACAAGTGGGAGCATTTTCATAGAGTTCTGGGAAAAAAAGTTGTGTTTTCAGTGTCTCCAAGCACCATTATGATGTAAACAAACAACCCAAAATACAACAAATGTTTTCAGTTTTCACTTGAAAATGAGGAAACGGGGCCCAAATATTCTCCACAGATAGTGTAGGCAGTGTTTTGCCAATTACATCCTCTTACATTAGCGACCAAAATTTCACATTTGTCACCTTGAAATCTGCCAATTTGCAAGAAGACTTGATTTGCACTTGGCGAGAAAAACCAACGACTGAAATATTGTTAGAAAACCTTACATTGGACGACATGTGCCTTCATACAGACATATCTATGTAGGTCTCCTTCAGTTTTTGATCAAAATGTTTGAGCAAAATATTTGATGCAACTTCCAGTGTGTGTTAGAAGCCTTTTGATCCAGTAAATATTCAAAGCACATGTGGAAATATATATTTTCTCTGCTACAAGAATACATTTATTGGCAATCTGAGTATCGTGACAATGTTTCAATTTCAAAATATTTACATTAACATTTCTTTGGATCACAAAACTTAGAAAAGTTAAATCTTGGTGTTTTTCATTGTTTAATCATTAGGTGACTAGAGATTGATGATCAAGACAACAGAAGTACAAATAATTGACTCAATAAGATACAATTTTGTGTCTGTACGGTCGACATTGACTCACCCAGACTGAAACAAACTGATCCGATCTCCTGTGACACCAAAGTACTGAATGTAGTTGGACCAACCGAGGCAGCAAACACGGGAGTCTGAAGAGGAACCAGACAAACACATGAACACTGAAGGACAGCTGAACATGTGAAGCGGGGTCAAACCACGCTTTTCGACAAGAAAAACACGGCAGGATTTCAAACAGGGAATCTGCTGAACAACATGTGAAGAAGCCTTTTTTGTTACAGATCTTGTGAGCATGAGCTCGGGCGAGGTCTTTCTCAAAGTATTGAGAGAAAATCATGAAAAAACTCCTAAAACAGATTCAAGTGGTAATGAAATCATTTCATAATCAATGAAAAAAAAACAAACAAGCAATGACATTCTAGTCAATCACAACATTATTAGCAGGGGAAAATATAAATCTATATATAATTCATCATTTAAAGCATGACAACAGAGTTTAATTCAGTAAGAGTTTACTCAAAACTATTTTTGAGTTCGGCTGGTATAGGTTTACACTGCTGGGAGTCCTGCACTGTACAATAAATGGATTAGCTGCGTCTTTATGACAATCTGTTTGTTGCTTGCTGCCTCCACTTCTGAGTCTGGTTCTGCAGTTTTATTCCTGTTAATGAGAAGATTTGTTTCTTTCCAATATCACCTGGTTTGCTCAAGTGCATGTGTGATTTATAATACAGAAAATACAGTAATCTAATCTGGGAGAAAAGAAATTGATGCAAAGAAGTGGAGCAGGAAGATCAATTTAACCAAAAAAAATGACAAATCCAAAGTTGTCATTGCTGCTTATTTTATATAATAACTGATCTTGACAGTTAAAAACAATCAATCTGACAGTGGATTATGTAGATCAGGGGGTGGGAGGGGTGAACTCTACCCTGACCCACCTCCTCCACAAGCATCATTGTATCATTTAATGCTGCGAAAACGTCGCCGACCCTCACTCAGAGCCACTTAGCTCTTCTACGACACATCGTTCCGCAGTGAGTTTGACCTTCATGCATTAACTCCTCTCACTGGTTTTTAAACGGCGGATTATTTCCCTCCCGGACTCCCCATTAGCTCAGATCATGTCGAAACCTCCACTGAACCTCGTGCATAACAGCTCCTCTCCGTTTAATGCAATCGTGATTTCAAATGCCAATTAAACTGATCGCGGAGTCCTGAAAGGAGGCTGGAGTGCAGGTTTGATGGAGCGAGCGCTGCTGCCTGCTGATAGGAAGCGAAACCAGCATCCACAGGAGGAGGAAGATGCAGAGAAAGAGGGAGAGAGAGGGAGAGAAAGGGAAGAGGTTTCACACTGTATCCTCTGTCAATGACAGCTGTGAGCTCGGTAATCCACACTGCGTCAACACTCCGCCTCCGGCCATTAAAGAAACCAGCGCAGAGTCAACAATTAACCCGCTTACGCCGCTGCAGGATACATGGAAGACATGATTAACATGGGATACATGTACAGTGGAGGGTCTCACCAAAAACTCATTATCTGTACATTTTTCTTTCAATTTACATCCAACAGCCACAAAATGAGTCATACCAACGCTCATGCTTCTCGTCTTGTCAAATTTATTTAAAATGATCTTATTTTTACATGTTTTTGTGGATGTTTCCCAGTTCTTGTCATTAATCTGGGTCTGAGTATTTTGGTATCTTTTTCTCGTTGACCTGTTTGTTCTAGTCCAGGGGTCGGCAACCCATGGCTCCGGAGCTGCATGAGGCTCTTTGGTCCCTCTGCTGCGGCTCCTTGAGCCTCAGTCCCGCTGCAGTACATCCCGAATCGGGGCCGGCATGAAATGTCATCACGCAACAATAGTTGCGCGAAGAATGCGGAAGTTGCGGCGGCCGCAGCTCACGGCGTATTCAGCTCCACAGCCTTCGAAAGCAATGAGCTCTCGGTGGCCCCCGGCGGCGGCAGCTCAGTGGCCATGCAAATAGCTCTTTGAGTGTTGAAGGTCATTTTTTTTTTTTAATCATTTTGTGTCTCGTTTAAATGTTTTTCTGCATTTTATGGTTGTTTTGCATTTCTTGTCATGCAGCCATTTCTGTGCAGCCATTTCTGATTTCAGTGTTTAATATGTGTGGTATTGTGATTAGTGGGTTAATTTTTAACATCTCTAACTAGTTGTTTTATCTCTTTGATGTCATTTTTGCTTCTTTTTTGAGTCTAATTGTGACATTTTCAAATTTTATGGTCATGTAAAACGGCCTAAACTTGCTAGCAGGAGAGTGACAGCAGCTCCACAACTGTTTTCATGCATCAACTCCACCAAAACTTCAGGAACAATAACCGACTTAAAAAGCCTTATTGTAGTAATTAGTAACAAGAAAAGCATTTTTTTCCAACTCTGCTCATAGTTCCAGTTTCCTGGAGAGCAGCAGGGTCTTCGATTGTGTCTTCGGCGAGTGGTTTTTAATCGATAATCTCCAGTAATGAGCGAGAAGCTCCTTCAGTCGCCCAACAGTAAGAGACAGAAAGTGTGAATCTCTACGACCATTCGCTTTTCTTCCACATGACGTGAACACAATGGTCAGACTATCTGTCCTAAGAGGCCCCCCCACTCGACCTCCCCCCGAGGCGTTTTAACCTCAAACACTGCTTTGTGCCACAAAATTCACCCGGCATCAATGAATGGCTGCTTTTTTTTCCTCCTCTATTTCCAATTATCAATGGAGAATCAATGACCTTGCTCCTCAGACTGGATTCTAATTACCAGTCACAAGGAGCTGCTCAGCGGGTGGACCCTACGTCACTTCAGCTCGGACTACTCCACTTTTTCCCGCATTTTCTTCAGGTTTCCAAGCAAGTTGACTCACTTTCTTTCCTTGTAATCCCGAATCCGCTGAGTATAAACCAATTAAGAAAAGTTAATCCTTCTTATTTAAAGTGCAAATTGAAATCTTTAGAACAAGGACTCCGATGTGGAGTCAGAAACAGACAGCAGAAATCTTTCAGAAAACCACTGGAGAGTCCCTGAGAGGACGAAACCGAGGCCAGCTGTGTTAGAAAACACACGTTAAGAGGAACTGGAAATGCCTAAAGTGAAGGGCGACATCCACGAAGGGCGGACAGATAAAAGTCTGTCAACTGGAGTAAACAGTGGATTCTGCGATTGCTCGACCACCTGCTGGTGCAGTTCGGAGTTTGAGAAATGGCCGTGATGTTTTCCGCCGG
>OMNM01049054.1:0-14697 GCA_900302745.1 Parablennius parvicornis
GCCTTGAAAGTAAGACGGCTCAATCATCCTCACTCAGCTTCAGAGTGGACGGTCACGGTTCATATGTGGAGACAAACACTGCCCTCTGCTGGTTAGCAGTGGTGCAACATGTCCAACAATCTGTCTTCAGCAACGATGATCAACATACAGCACTTTAGCTGAAATATTGATGGAAAACTACTTCTAATGATAATAATATTGATCGTAACACTCAAACAAAATACCCAAACATATTATCACCATATAAACTCCTAAAATGTAACTATTTTAAGTTATGAGTGGTGGGTTTGTCCTCACTAATAACTGAATATATCATCTGACTTGACGTGAACTTCATGTTTCTGAAAGTTAGATTCTCACGCTACTTTGTAAGTTCTAAACACCAGTATAATCAAAGTCGTAACCATTTTAAAATCTGCGACACTCTCTGCAGCTGTGCTTGTATTCTGATCTGTACGTTATGGCACAAATACCAGATTTTATAATCTCAGTAAAGACTGTGTTGGTAGTAACCTCTTTTTGTCCTCCTCCCAGGAGTTGAAGGGAAAGATGCAGGAAGCGATGACTCAGGAAGTGTCCGACATCTTCAGCGATACAACCACCCCTATCAAGCTGCTGGCAGTGGCCGCCACCGCCCCACTCGACGCCCCCAACAGAGATGAGGTTGGTGCTACGCTCGCTCTGCTCCTCACTGCAGCGAGCCTCCTCCACTGCTGCTGTGAGACTTCCAGCAAAACCCCACTAGATAATTGTTGTATTTGATCATGTGTAGGTCTTTGAGGATCGAGCTGCCAACTTTGAGAACCACGCCAATAAGCTTGGCACCACGGCTGAGAAGGCTGCTGCTGTTGGCACGGCTAACAAGAGCACAGTGGAGGGAATCCAGGCTGCCGTCAAGTCAACAAGAGACTTAACACCACAAGTGTGTCATGGCTGAGTGTTTGCGTTTTGTGTCTCCCCTCCAACTCTGTATTATGAGCTTCAATATTTCTCCTTTCTTGAGCCAAAGGTTTAGTAATTGTCAGTGGGCCTAAATTAATTGCTTCAATTATTAATTTTTTTTTTTTTTTTTAAGGTGGTATCTGCAGCACGTATTCTGCTAAGAAACCCTGGAAACCAAGCAGCGTATGAACATTTTGAAACTATGAAGAATCAGTGGATAGATAATGTGGAGAAGATGACCGGTAAGAAGATACTGTGAAAGTTGTGATCACAGATGAACAATGGATACCGCTTTCCTTTCTAATATTCTGGTGTTTGCTCTGGTTGTGTAGGGCTGGTGGATGAGGCCATCGATACCAAATCTCTACTGGATGCCTCCGAGGAGGCGATAAAGAAGGACCTGGATAAGTGCCGAGTGGCTATGGACAATTACCAGCCTCAGATGCTGGTAGCCGGCGCCACCAGCATCGCCCGCAGAGCCAACCGCATCCTGCTGGTGGCAAAACGAGAGGTGGAGAATTCTGAGGACCCCAAATTTAGAGAGATGGTGAAGGCAGCTTCTGATGAGCTGAGCCAAACGATCTCCCCGATGGTGATGGACGCCAAGGCTGTGGCTGGGAATATCCACGATCAGAGTAGGTTCACTCTGCTGGCAGCTCAGGCGATTAGGTAAATGTGTGCATGGAACCTAATGACGAGCGGCGATGTGTTTGTTTTGATTCCCAGGTCTCCATAAAGGCTTCCTGGATTCAGGTTATAAGATCCTCAGTGCAGTTGCAAAGGTCAGGGAGGCCTTCCAGCCTCAAGAGCCAGACTTCCCTCCACCTCCTCCTGATCTTGATCAGCTGAATGTGAGAAACTGCAACTTTCCATCATTGCTCCTGTGGTAGTGTTTCCAAAATGATCATTGTATTGTAGCCACCAAACCATAACTACTGCATCATGTCCTTCTAGCTGAACGACGAGGCAGCACCTCCTAAGCCTCCCCTTCCAGAGGGCGAGGTTCCTCCTCCCAGGCCTCCCCCACCAGAGGAGAAGGATGAGGAGTTCCCTGAACAGAAGGCTGGTGACATGGTCAATGAGCCCATGATGGTGGCCGCCCGGCAACTTCACGATGAAGCTCGCAAATGGTCCAGCAAAGTGAGTCTGTGCTATGAACATGAGCTCTGGCACTGTGACAGAAGTTTTTTTTTCTTCCAATAATGGCAGTATCAAACTCTTCTAGTTCAGGGGCGACGTTAAAGCCCAATGCCTCTCCACTCATTCCATAAAGTCACTAGTTAATTTCACAATGTCTTAATCGCCTCAGTGATTCTCTTCAGACGTTCTCAGTCTTCATGGTTTTCTGCACAACATGCAGATCGCATGATGAGCTGTGACGACCCCCTGAAGGGAGCAGAGGAAGCCATGAATAGGATGATTGTCAATATAAACCCATTTTGTGGTCTAGTTCTCGATGTCCTTTTAATTATAATGCTATTTTTGGCTTTAAGGACATTAAACAAATATTTCAAGGCTTAAAATTGGTTACTCTAGAATACTCTCTGTACAGTAACCCCTTGAGAGGTTTATTACAACTAATGCAGTGTATTCTACATTTGCTCTTCTGGATTACTTTAAAACTGTTTAAATCTCTATAACGGGTTAAAACACTAAAAAACATTAAATATGAAGAAAAGAAATAAAAATGGGTAAAACAAAATTTACCAGTGTTTTTAAAAAGGAGTGAAACTGCTGTAACCCAGCTACAAAACTGTCATAGATCGAATAAAATGTTGACCCTTCTATATTGCACTAATGAAATTTCATTGCTACATAAGATAGTTGGCAAAACTTTACAATTTTATGCACAGTGTTATCTTCAAAGCAAAGGTTAAATGTGATTATGGCTCCATAAGAATTTTATTCAGTGACAAAATGGCTCTTGGTCATAAAGGTTGAAGACATCTGGTCTTGACTTGATGAAATATTTTTTACGCGACCTAAACAAGTTTAAAGTTCCAAAGCAAAATCGTTTGAAATTTAAATTTCATCCTTTTGTAAAAATTTGTCAAGCTGCTAAATACGGCAAAATGCAAAAAAACAAACCTAACATATTCTCAATTTGCGACAGGTATTTTCTCATATGATCTTCATCAGCCGAAAGCTTTTAAAGTCTATTGGACACATTGTTTCTCTTAAGGTTAATATTGATGGTATTGATTCACAAACTTAAGAGTCCGCACGGCTTTCAGTCTGATGATACCTCGACATCAGTAGAACAACTTTTTCTGACACATCACTGATCTCTCTATGAGTCTGTTGTTTTGTGTCTGATTCTCTCGGTAAAATATAACAAATCCCAACTGAGTTAATTGATAACAAATAAAGTTCATGTTTTCCTGATCGAATGCATGACGTCTCCAGCCATGATTGAACTGCAAAGTATCATCATTCCTCAACATTTTTTTGGCTCCTCTTGCACCTCGCAGGGAAACGACATCATTGGTGCTGCCAAGCGAATGGCTCTGCTCATGGCTGAGATGTCCCGTCTGGTGCGCGGCGGCAGCGGAAACAAGCGCGCCCTCATCCAGTGTGCCAAGGACATCGCCAAGGCCTCTGATGAGGTCACCCGGCTGGCGAAGGAGGTGGCCAAGCAGTGCACTGACAAGCGTATCCGGACCAACCTGCTCCAGGTCAGTTCTGCCGGGCCTTTTTCAAAGGGGGCTCATTTTTGAATCCTTTCATTCATCTTCTGACTTCCCTTTGTTTCTTTTTAAGGTGTGCGAGCGCATTCCCACCATCAGCACTCAGTTGAAAATCCTGTCCACAGTCAAAGCCACCATGTTGGGTCGCACCAACATCAGTGAAGAAGAGTCGGAGCAGGTGAGCACGGTTTCTCAACGTGTCCCGAGTCTTAAGAAACGCCTCGTTTCAGTCTCGCTCATCTCTGCTTTCATCTCCTGTGTGGCAGGCGACCGAGATGCTGGTCCACAACGCTCAGAACCTGATGCAGTCTGTGAAGGAGACCGTCAGAGAGGCCGAGGCCGCTTCCATTAAGATCCGGACAGATGCAGGTTTCACCCTCCACTGGGTCAGAAAGACCCCCTGGTACCAGTAAGAGATGGGTTCCGATCGGCCCTCTGCTTCATGCTGGTTCTGTCCAGCCGTCCAGGAGGACGTTTAATGGACAGATGCTTTATGAGAGCTGTCATTTTCAGAGCCCCTCGTCCTAATCCGGGCAATGTCCCTCTAATAGTCCCATGTCCTGTCTGTAACAGTTGCTGTACTGGTAGAATGTAAACGACGGGACTATCAGTGCGGTTTATGGTTGAGCGTATTACTGGGAACGGTTTTCTTTTTCTAAAAGTCTGTAAAAAAAAAAAAATACCAGATTATATATATATTGCCATCGGGTATGATTATTGATTACTTTTTGGTTCCTGCTCACTTGGTTAAGTTTCCCTGAAACGTCCCCCTCCCCCAAGACTTTTCCATCTTTGTACTGATAACTTTGTTTCACTTTCATGAAGATAAGCACATTTGAGAAGGTGTTACAAGTACATTATAGGCCTAAACTCTACACATGCATCATATATTCAGTGATATTATGTCTGTTTACACAATTCTGTATTATGAGAAGCGAAAGAGAAACACTGCTCAGTTGGAGTCTTTATACGTTTATCTGCCAAAGACTTTGAACCATGATCCTTAAAGTGTCTGTCTTCTTCATATTTGAGTTAAAGGGCTAGTTTTTTAGTTGTATAATAATTAAAAACCTACTGAAAGTTCTGTCTACAGCCAGCGAAGCCTTCAAATTTGCCTTTGACTCACTCTAGATATGTCTAACATGTTGCATTGAGATTATATGGCCAGGCTACACTGAGCTTTACCAGCTCGTTTGAGGAGACTCGTCCCGCCTGCTGTTAATTCTTCTTATTTTGATAGTTTCTTTTCCTTTATCTGTTGGTAATATATGAATTGCACTCGTCTCCCAGGTAGTCAAAGGAATGACCAGGGCTTCGAGGTAAAGCGCAGTTCGTTACAGCTGCTGAGTCTCCTTTATAGTCTTTCGTTTGTCTCCACATGTCCTGATACACTAAAAATAAACAGCCACTGTCACGTGGCAACTGTAGAAGTGACTTTAATAATACCTGAAGTCTCTCGGTGTGAATGTTTCCGTGTACCAACTGGTGTGCCTTGTGAGCTAAACTTTATTTGTAGGTGATAGAGGTTTTTTCTTTCGGGACGTTTTGTATCATTTTGACCAGATGTTGTGCCGTTGGATTTGTTGGTGTACATGGTTCTTCTTTAACGCTCCACCCTATTCATGCCTTATCCTTGTAGTCAAATTCTGCTCTATGCAAACTCTGAAAAAGTTAGTTTTTTTCTTTTTTAATATCTCAAAATTATGCAACTTAGTTGGGCTAAAGATGGGCCTGAACATCATTTTGCTTGGGCATTGTTCACAATTTTGTAATAAAGCATTTTTATAGCACTTGGATGTGTGTTTGCTGTGTTTTCTGCTCTCACTTTTAAATTACCTCCATAAACTATATCACATTTACATCACTAATTTCTCTCTTGAAGGAATAAACTTACTGAGTTTAAAAATGCAGATGAGAGTGTTTCACTTCATCTTGACTTTGTAGTTGTACACTGTTGCAATTTATGATTGTATGGTATGAATTGGGGAGAAGTTACATACTGTATACAGCACCCAAAATACTACCCAACTGTAGTAATCTGTTTCCTGAGCAATAATTTCCCTATTTCTATTCCAATTGTACCAGACTATATCACGATTACTAGGGTTTTCTCAAGTTCAGAATGCATTTATTCAAGGTTATACGAGTTTATGAAACATGCTGTGTGTATTGTGGACATATGAGATCTTTACAATATGTCTTGTTTCTTCTCCATTCACGTTTGAATAAAGCTAAATCAATGCTGTGTAGTTATAGATTCATGATCTGTGGACATTAAAATGTGTTGGGGATTTATTTTTGTTGGAGATGACTGGAGAGATAACCATCTCTGGTGCATATTGACTGGGCCGGGACAAAGTATCCAAGTGAATTGCTCTCCATCCATGAACATAAATCGCTCATTTCTCCCCGGGTGTTGCGCGCTGAGGACGGACTCCTCCACCAGCCTGAGTCCGAGGGGAAGGAAGCTGTATCCGTCAAACACCAACGAGGGGCTTCCACTGGATTCAGCGTGTCGTAACAGACAACTATGTCTGACCAGGAAGCAAACGCGTCCGCCGTGAGGAAGACGGCTATAAGGTACCGGAGCTGTCATGTCTGTTTACCAGTGATGATGCGCGGAGCTCGGAGGGAGCTAACAGCTAGCTCCGGATTCATGCCGCGGACGTGAACTCTCAGCAGTCGGAGAAGCGGCGGTGTAGCTCTCACACAGCCGCTTAAACAGACTTTTAACTCCGTTTATTACACAGATCGCTCGTTTCAATACCGACACGAACCGCCGCTAGCTGCAGACTGAAAGGCCATCACATGACTGGGACACGAACACAACCGCTACATCTCCATTTGCTACTGTAAAATCGTGTTAGCTGGCGTTCAAATAGCGGGAAAGGGTCGCTTTCATCGATGATTGTGAGCAATTTGCAGTGGTATAGTAATAAATTAAGCCTACACGACTGCTGATTGCCGCTTTTCCTTTAAAAAAAATGATTTCAGTTGTCAAAACGTGAAATGTTGCTTCGATTGACTAGAAAACGAAACGTTCAAATGCGCCACTTGTAGAAAAGCAGTTAAAATTGATGCGCAGAGATTACTTATTTTTTGATTTGTGCATTTAGTGTCTTAATCCGCCGTGAACGCATATAATTTATTGTAAGATTGGCAGCGCTGTCCAGACTCAAAGCTGTGACTCTTGTTGATATTAACGTCCCAGCTTGAAACCGTGAGACGTTCACGTGACTCGGGTAAAACACAAACACCGCTTACTGAAGTCTCACAGTACACCTCTGAACACTGCAAAAAATATTAGGGACATTTTTCTATGGAATGCAGTTTGGCACAGCTGCAGGCAACAACATGACAAATACTCGTACAGACAGTTTGAAGCTATATCTGGATTAATATAGAATAAAAAAAACGCTCTCCAAGAGGTCAAATTGTACATGATTATTTAATGATGCATGAGAATTGCAGCTTAACTAACCATATAGCTATAAATTAAATGCATTAAATCAAAATCTATGTTTTGATCATTTCTACCTTAACACATACCTTGGTTTACAATACATAAAAAATAAATGCAGTTGTTATTGAATTAGCTATGATTGATTGATCTGCTTGCAGTCATGGCTCTTGTTGGAAACTTGCTGAAGACAGGCGAGGCGGTCAGTTGCCCAGTTGTCTTCCTGAGATAGCTCAAGTATATGTAATATGGCAGCAGATAAGTTAAACTGCTCAGAAGAGGGAAATGTGATAAAGAGGAGTTTCATTTTCTGTTTTGCGATTTATTAGACGCCACCTTTGATATCTGCAGCTTTACAGTGCAAAGTACAAATACAGCAAGGACAAATCAATTATATCAGATGAATTTATAATATTAATTTCATCACACAGAGACAGAAAAAATCTTTCAGAGTAAATACTACCAATATAAAGCTTAATGGCACTCTCAAGTGATAGATGAGTAGAGTAACAGAGTAGCATCTGCTTGCAGATTGTGCTTCGAAATCATAAGACCTAAAATGAACACATTAAAACACTTTCACCTTCTTTAAAAACTGAAACACAAATTACACACAAAAAAGAAATTACTGCTTAAGTGAGTAAGGCAGAGAAGCTGCAATATCCCAGCAGCTATGAAGTAACCTACTTTCCTAAAATTGTTGTGGATAATTATTATGTTAATGTGGAGACTGCCTGTCAATGTGGGTGTGTTTTCAAGCTGATGCTAACTTTTGACCTGTTAAAGATTTAGAAAGACACAAGAATCCCTGGAGAAGATTCATATTGTTGCACCTATTTGGTGTGAGTATATTTAGATTACATTATTTGGTCATTTGAACCCAGAAGATCAGATGACAAACAATAAGTGTGATCAGACAAATTTCTGATTGGTCTACAGATAAATAGATAATCCAGCAGCGAATGTGAAAGTCAAGTGAAATTGATCTACTGTCAATTCTGCTGTATATACCAGACACACAGTGGAATCAAAATTATGTCTCGCTTGCCCTCCTTCGGTGTAGACATATATTATCCAGTTAAAAATAAGAAAATAGAGGATATAGATCAAGAAAATAGGGCAAAAAACAAGTACAAAAAAATCTTAAATGTGCAATATACAATACAATATAGAGTAAGTTATAACTGTAGTGTATGTTGCACATTTTAGATTTTTTAAAGTTCTGTGTTCGAAAAAAAGGTAAGAACCTAAAAACATGTAAACCTTAACCAGCTTAAAAATGTCAATAAAACATACTTTAGTAATTATTAAATAAATAGAAATATGACTCTCATTCATCTTAACTTGATTTCATTCTGTATGAACATTTAAAACTAACAAATATAAATCACTAGTGTTTTCAGCAATGTTAAATAATTTCAAGATAAGATTGTATGGTACTCCAAAGTAATTTTATTTCCAATGCTAACATACATCACATGTGATGAATGCACGCGGTTTCTATCGGTTTGATTTAGTTGCTTTCTTCCGATTGGCCATAAAGGCAGCATGGAACGCTTCTCTGTAACTGGAGCTCCTTCAGCCAATCGCATCTCTTAAACGCACCGAGTCCCGCCCACTTCCTGCTCCGCCGAACCGGGGTTGGTCAAAGGGCAGCGACATTTCCTGTAGTGAGAAACCACGTTGCTTTGACAGAAGGGAGGAAGCTGAGATTCATTTAGCTTTCAAACTGAGCTGCCGCTAAGTTTTTCTTGACAACATGCCAACTCCGAGGTGAGATCCAGCTCAAATATCCCGTCGTGGAGAATTCTGCTGTTGACTTTGTGCGGCGTGTACTCGCGTTACTGACATAGGAATGTATTGATATGCGACTCCGAGCTGCTGAGGGCAGTCGCTCCTTTATCGTTATGTATTTCATCTTATGAAAGCTGTTCAACATGTGACTGTTGTCTGCAGAAGACTTTGGTTTAGGTAATTCAATATGATATAAGGAAAGTGTAATGATTAACTCAAAGGAGTTAATATAGAATATTTCTTTGACTTTTGTTGTTGATGACACATAAGCAACATAAATCAGCAGATGTCATTAAAGTCATCTTTTCATTTGAATGCATTGAGACCCAAAAACGTCTTCTCCACTTGTTCTGCCAGTCACAAAATGTCATTCATTATTCTGTCAAGAGGTTGCAGTTGCACATGGAACCCTTTAGTTTCTGCAATCGTGTTGAAAGATGTCCAGGTAAAAAACAGAAAGTGGACTGTGAGATGTAACTTAACCCCTATAAGTTTACAACCTATATAATGCAGCAAATGGGAAACAGATGATTTTGTCTGTGTCACAACAGGCTGTTTGTTTCTTGGTCAGTGGGAGTTTGTGGCTGAATACAATATGTTTTTGTCTCACCACAGTGAAAACATGCTGTTTGGGATGGGAAATCCCTTGCTGGACATTTCAGCTGTTGTGGACAAAGATTTCCTTGACAAGTAAGCCCCAAAAGTCTAATTTGTGTTTGACTTGTATCGGCACTTTTCTCTGTCTTGTATGTCCAAACAAATTACCTTTCTTAGCGAATGTTTTATTCTTCCTGAACAGGTTTGGACTGAAGCCCAATGACCAGATCCTGGCTGAGGACAAACACAAAGCCTTGTGAGTTGAAACCTCACTGGGGTCTCGCACTTCAGTCACTTATTCAACACAGTGTTCAGTTTCACGTCAGGCCAATTAAGGAAAGCACTGACCATTCATATCACACTATTACTATCTTGACGTTGTAAGCTGGGCTCAAAATAACCCCATCATAAATCAGCCAGAGTGAGTGGGAGGCCCAGGACTAGATACACCAACATTTGTTTTTAATACTGAATCTGGGCCAAACCACAGCAAAATATCCATTGTATTTACTACTGAATCATCTGAATCGATACTAAATCCACATGTTTTGATACTGAACTACTTCTTCTTTTTGTTTTGGACATTTGTAACTTCCTCACATGTTTGATATTTAAGATATTTCAATATTTCTAATCATGTGTTTGTCATTTCCAGAATACAGTAATTAGTTTGTTAAAATTAGGGATGAAATGATCTTTTGATCTTTATCTTGAGAGCATTATGTCACGCTTATTGGACCTCAAATCTGTCAAAGCATTAGATTATATTGATGGTTATTAATTTTCCCACAATTGATCTTAACCGTTGGTAAATTTGAATACTTAAGAGGAAATTAGATTTTAACCCGAGAGTGTTTATTGGGAAGTATCTCAAAGCTTTTGTTTGATCAAGCTAAGACACATACAGTATTTTACAATTTATTACTTAGCATTTCCTGTACACGGGATTCATTTCTCTCAAGGTTTCGGTGATTGCTTTACAATCCTTTGACATTATCTCAAACGTTATACAATCCTTTATGGCCTCCATTGTTGATGTGCTATTTCTATAGAACTGGCTGGAAATAAAATGTTTTGGCAAAACAAAAGAGCAAAACACAACTGCATTCAGTCTTTTATCATTTCCCACAAATTACAGATATTTTAGACTATTTTTATGAAAAGCACCAAAACAATGATATATTGCAAATTTCGGTCACATTTCCTTTAATAAAAATGCACAGATTCTCTTTTTATTTTGAAATAACAAAATTCAATGTAATTTTATATGCAATGATTGTAATGTTTATGTGTTGATTCTCCTCTATTCAAACCGCTGTCCTCCTTCAGGTCCACCATTTTCAACAGTTTAGGCTTTTACTTAGCCGAGGTTGGTTGTTTGAGTTGATGTCTTCGTTGCTTCACACTTGGACACATCCACCCCTCCCAGCTGTCCACTCATTTCTGCTGGAGGTGATAACTGCGCTCTTATCTCCAACATAGTGTTAAAGCAGAATTTTTCTGCGCGCAGGCTCAGCTATTGATTAAAAAAAGTCATTAATTATTGAACAACTATTTGAGGACTCAATGTTTGCTTTCGCTTTTAGTTACTGCTGCATTGCAAATTGTGCAGAGTTCCTGCTCGGTTTATTTCTTTTTTAATTCTGAGGGTTCATACCACATATCTCTAATGACCACTTGACTCTATAACCTTTAACTAAAAGAGTACAATCTCCCAACACTTTAAATGTGAAGTGTTTTCAAGCCAGAAGTAACTTTCCTGGGAGTTGGGAATCAACTGATCAAATGACCCTTAATTTTGGCGATTCATTTATTCATAACTGGTGGAGTCTTACGAGTTTATATTGTCTCTACTGAGCACTGATTTGTTTCCAGGCCACTAACCAGGGCATAGAAATGATTCCCCCACACTTAAAGGGCTGACTTAACCAAATGAGATGGATTCATTATACAGACTATTGCCATGTTTCCCTCACAATTAATTAGGTTTCACATGTTTTCAAATGATGACTAACTGACTGCAGGTCATTATTTTCCCTCACCTTCTGACACATGATATTACAGTGTGTGGGTTTTTTTTTTTTTTTTCAAAACTGTGGAAATCTGTAGAGAAAGTTGTGAATGCTGTTTTGCATTCAGTGCCGTAACGTCGTGGAGCTTTGCAGAAGTCATCACTGGAGAATGCATTGCTGGGTGGATTGGCAATCATATTTTCGATTTTTTCATCTGATAAATTAAAAGCAAAAAAAAAAAGTAGGACGTTAGACAGTTTCATTCTTATGAGGGAGTGTCCCGTGTATACATTTTAAGAAATATTTTTAAAATGACTGTATTGACTACAAATGTATGGCTATTGCATATACAGTATAGAGACAGATCAGTACATTAGATTGTCTGTACCGCACAATAGCACACCTTGTCAGGTCTTGTTTCTTGACAAAAGGACACACGTGACCTTGGGTGGCAGCGGCGGCACAAAGCAGCATCATCAGCAGTGTTGTTCTCCTTCAGCACAAAGGCAGCGGTGTTATCTTTAGCCCCGCAGACACTGTTCTCTCCACATTCTGCACAAGGTCAGGGCAGGATTAGCATGCGGCTCTGTTGGTTAATTCCCGCCACAATGCATTGCAATGCATGTCCCCTTCAATGCCCCCCACCCCCCCACAACATGTTCGCCATGGCGCGGGTCAGTTTGGATCTTGACAAATGTGTGCGGTTTCGATGGAGGGTTGTGGGAAAGCTGCGATGTTGTGATATGAGCCACAGGCCGCCTTTTAAGCGCTGCTTGGTGAGCGAAACTCAACAAGACGTGGTGTAATGTGCCAAAAAAAGGTCATTCACAAAGTCACCGGTCTATAGAAAAAGATGAACAACTCGGCTGAGGTGTTGTGACAAATAACTTCATTACTAAAAAGAAGGCCTCGATAGACTCGGGAGTTCAGTCAACTAACACCATTGTTGTGCTGCTGAATCTACAGAGTGGAACACAATTTATTTTTTTTCCCTCCATCACCCTGGTGGGAGAGAGATCATTGGATGCAGTGCACTGTGGCCATGCCTGAATTCAATTATCTAGTCACAGCAGAGTCCATATAATCCTGTTGTGGCTGAGAAATTGCCTGCTGTACAGTAGAAACCATCTACATCCCTGTTAGTGCTCCCCGGAGACTTCGGGTTTGTTTCTTCACACAATGAGTCACAGCTGTGACTCCTCATGACTCTTTAGTTGTATTTTTAAATGCAATATAGAGCTGAAATTATCATTTTGAGGGGTGGTGTAGTGGTTAGCTCTATTACCTCACAGCAAGAAAATCCCCGGTTTGAGTGCAGTGTTTCTGTGCATGTGTGGGGGTTTCTCTGAACTTTCGTTGTGACACATCCTCATTCTGCTGCAATTGAATTCAGACGACTTCCCACACACAAAACCAAAAGCCAAAACTTAATGTAATGTACCATCAGGGGACATTGTTGACATTATGAGACAGTTGTTTATGATTGCATCACTGCTTGAAGTTCAGTGTTTACATGGCTACAGTTATCCATACATAGATATAAGAAATCATTATTAAACTTCTTTATACAAGTTTGTTAGAAAGACATTAATATGAAATTTCTCTTAAACATTTAGTGAATGTTGAATGATCACATCACATTCAAGCATCAAGCAAATTCTGTGAATAAATCCACCGCTCTTCGTTTTCTTTGCACACACACACACACACAGATCCACGTTAGTATCCCATGATTCAGTTTGAAGTTAGTCATCATGTAGCTGGAAGGAAAACAAGAACATCAATCAGTTATATGAAAAGCACACAACAAGGAAAAGTATATGATCACACCGGCTAGGAGAATGTGCAGAATTGAATAAAAACCGAGAGATAAAGTCATCATGTCACATACTGATACCTAAAAACTCTCCTTGCAGTTATGAACTAATTAGATCCTGTTACTTTCACCTTCATATAGGAATTGATACTGATTCTAGTAGACAGAGGAAACGAAGTAATCAGTACTTGTCATTCAACAGTATTTCCTGCTTGATCTACTGTGGTGTGGTCACTGAGTCATGTTGCAGTCGATACAGGGGTCTTGGTTCACATGATATTTCCACTGTGGTTTTGGTGGGCTGCAGTCGAAAGCGTCATCTCTCAACTCATGCTGGTTTCTCAGGTGGAAAGCCTCTCGTCTGCTTATAAAACACGAGGGGAAACCAACAAACCAGAGCACTCTCTGTGACTTCCTCTCTGCCCCTTTAAGACTTGATAAAGTCTCTCCTCTGGTTGTTGCTGCTGCCATCATGTGGTTGGAACTAAGACTTTGATTGCTGCAAGTCAGAAATCCTTCAAATGGACTTTACTGATGTGCACAAACTTCTGTCTTTATTACAGATGTTTCCATGAGCACATTCCCAATACTTGTGCATTATTCACTTCCTTTATTTCATTTTCCGAGTTGTACACGTTTCCCTTTATCTTTTTTTTTTTTTTCTGAAATATTCTGTCCCATCTATTTCATCTTTTCTCAGTTGTGATTTTGGCCGTTGCATTGCAGAAAAGGGGGCAGGCCCCTTCCACGTCCAGCAGGGGGCAACAATAACCTGCTGTTTCTACCCCAAGAAGTCTCAGTAGGAAACAACATGTCAACATAATGAAAACACGCCTCTTTCTGCAGGAGATTAGAATGTGGGCAAATAGACATTTTATTTCTGGATAACTAGGCATTACAAGTACTTTAAAAGGCACAGCTTGTTCATAATTCGCCATCCACCCTCTTGGAATTGTTAACTATGTCATATTAGAGGTGGTAATTATTAGTCAGTGTTGCAGCGAGCGCATCATCACCTCAGAGGTGGGTAACAAAACATCAGCCGGATCCCGAATATTAGTGTCGTTCAAACATTTGTTTTATGACTCCCACTGTCCAATGATAATTAATTGTTTACTTTCTCATCTCGGGATGATGGCGTGACTCTTTTCAGAGGTTGTTTGCTCACAGCAATTAAGTTCATCAGCGCTCATCCCCTCTCCTCCTCCCTCTGTGTTCTTCCCCCCCATGTCTCCCTCCTTTTCTCTGTTTCTCTGTGCTAAATGCAGATTAGCAGCGTCACAATCGCATCCAGAATGAGAGTAAACTCCTCATTATGCCGTGTGACCCTCTGCTGCATGAATAATTCAGGGCTGCAGTGTTAGTGGCTGGCTGTTATTAGCATTTGAG